>NDXB01008696.1:23804-36796 GCA_002631895.1 Agapornis roseicollis
TTCTTGTGGGGGTGTTCTGGTCCAGTGATAGAGTTGGGGTGGGCAGAGTTATCTAGGCTAGGATTTGATTTAATATAGGAAGCTGCTGTTGG
Source organism: Agapornis roseicollis (assembly GCA_002631895.1). Taxonomy (NCBI): domain Eukaryota; kingdom Metazoa; phylum Chordata; class Aves; order Psittaciformes; family Psittacidae; genus Agapornis; species Agapornis roseicollis. The sequence goes on from NDXB01008696.1 coordinate 23,897, forward strand.
GCCGGAGTTCATTTTGGGTTGTTTGAATTGCTTAGATGACCTAAAAAAGATCAGAGTTGCCAACACGAGGGGAATAAAGATGGCACATGTGACCCACTGGTTCGTATGATTATCACTTCTGTGCTGCACGGCAAGAAATGCATGAATATAGAAACTGTGTCACCAGACAAGGTTGATGATGCTAACTAAAAGCAGCAGTTCCACATCTCCAGTGCCAAGTGCATTACTAAATAATTCAGTCCCTTGTATTGTACACTTCATTGCTCTTGGAAAGGGATTTACTAGCTGGCACAATAAATTCTAGTACTTTTGTCACAGCTTGGCCATAGGAATGCAATAAGGTATTCTTGGGAGCAGGAAAGAGTTTTATAGGAAATAAAACCTACCCTGTGCTCCATCTAATGTGGGTACTATGATAGATCCTAGGAACTAGTTTAGTTTAGAGCCAAGAAAGGAAAACGTGAGACTTTTTCTTTTTTTCCCAATCAACACCTCACGCAGCAGTACTGTGCATGTTACTGAGAATATGTGCTCTTGTAAGGAGAAGGTTTTTTAGGCTGTGGGTAATCCTGTATTCCCAGGAATTTCTTTTGACACTATGTATTGCCATGAGCTCAAAATTCCACTCAAGCAACTCTTCCTATAATCTTCAGACTTTGAAGTAAATTTGGGCCAATTAACGTGAGAACCCAGAGGTCTGAATGCAGACACCACCTCCTACACCACCACCCCCACCCCCCCCCCAGCCCCCGCCATTCTACTAATATTTTTGAGGCACAGTTGACAGTTTAAATTTACTGGACTCCAAAAAAAAGAGCAATAGTGTGGTGTGTGGGAGCATAGCAGAGAGCTTTCTCATGCAAGAACTCTTAAGTCCTATCAGGTCCTTCTTACAGATGCTGAGCATCTGCTGAAAGTACACTGTTTTTGTTGTTCTTTTTTTTTTTTCACTGTTCAAGGCAGCTTACTGAGATCCTTTGATATCAAGGAAGAAAGCAGGGTTTGTGTTAAAGGTCCTAGCTTGAGTGCTTCCTCTGCTTCTGCTGTGGACTCCTTTATGTGCAGCAAATCAGGGGCTCATTTTTGTGCTGTCTTGTACTTCACAGAGGGCTTTTTTGAGCATGTTCACCTAACTGTTTTTTAAGAGTATAGCCTGTTTCTTTAGATGGTGCTGGTGTACTGCTGTTTTACAAAATAATCTCGAATGTGGAAAGTGGCGGGAGGATACTTGTTACAAACATCTTGAACTGCTTCACTGATCATACTGAGATATATATAGTCTCACAGTTTCTATAGTTTCACTGTTTCTGTAGATTTACTAGAAGTTACTGAAGTTATGGACATGTCTTGATGTTAAGTGCTTTAACTATTGTGAAGCTATGACTAATGTTTTCAAAGTGCTTTGAGAGCTGCAGATGGATGAATAAACAGTTATCATGATAATACTGTTGATCTGGAAGTGATAGAGTTGGTAAGCTATAAAGGAGCTGGATGGTTTGAGTTTTGTTGGTTTTTTTTCTTTTCCTCTTTAGGCTAGGTTTGGAAATATACTCAACTTTGCAAAGACATTGAAGTCTCTCATGCTACTTGGAGAAGAGGTGTAGCAGTAGCTGAATTTGTATCCAAGGCAACAGTAGCCCGTAGGCTGGTGGGTATAGCTTGGTGGCTAATACCACACCAGGTCCTGCCTTCTAGCTGAGTTAGTAGGGCTACTGTTTTATTTATCAATACTGATAGGCTATTGCCTGAAATATACAACCTTGTGTTCAGCTAATTTTAATTTTAATTACAAGTATGCAAGTTTCTTCTGTTGCTTTGGGTTAACAATGTCAGTGCAAGATGATCTCCAGCATTTTTACCTGTTCCTGACTTTTCAGCTGTCTCCATACACCCAACTTTGAGGGTGTCTCTCTGACCTTGTTCAGTAAATAAGTGAGGACACAAAATTGAGTAATCCAGAAGTTGCGTTCAGCCATCTGTTCAAGTGGATCACTGAGGTGCTCCTTGATTATGCAGGCTTGTTTTGTACTTTAAGATAAAGATTTCTTTTCTGCCCCTTCAAGGGAGATTTTTACACCAGGCATTCTCATGTGTTCCCATATGCAACAGAACTGAGAGGAAAGTGTATGCCAACAAATAAAAGGGAGTTGAGGCAACGCATGTAATGGCTGTATGAAGTACAGAAGCAGAGGGAAAAGTGAACAGGATTTCCCCATATGTAGATGGAAAATGATGGGATTAGGGAGGAGGGTTATATTCCTGACTATAATCCTCAGGTGGACCCCTTAAAACAAAGATTAGAGTAGTGCCCCTTGTGCAGGAAAGCACTTCAAGTCTCGTTATATTTGATTGCTGCTGGCTGCAGAGGAGAGCAGAGGTAACCTGCTAGCTTTGAATGAGAGAGCCCAGGTAGCTAGGAGCAATTGGGGTACAGAAGCACAGAGCATCATCTGACTTTCTGAGAGCAGCTTTGTTTCTAGTGCTGAACTGGAACATATTTCTCAAATGCAAGCTCATGTGTTTTCCTCACTGTAGGGTGGCCAGTAGTTTAGAATAATCCTCCAAGCACATGCTGAGGTACATATCTACATGAGGGCCAAGCACCATGATAAACAGTAAAAATAGAAAGGACAGTGCTTGAGAGCAGTTGGCATCATGTGCTGACCCATGTCTGTTCAAAAAACTGGTTTTAGCACTGCTGCCAAGGTTGGGCATCTAGGGTTAACTAATACTATGGTTAACTATGGTTAACTGGGAACTGTATCCTACTCTCTGTAATGAGTTAATGACTTGTTATGAGCTCTAAGTGTACTGCAATGGCAAGATGTTCAGCATGAACCTTGAGCAGGCTAATAAAAGAGATCAGCAACTAGGGATTATGTTATAACTCTGTGCACTATTTTGTCTTTGTGCACTTAGTACAATGTTCCAGGCAGTACTGGAATACTCTGTGCTTAGTCTGCATTTTCAATAGGATGCTGTGGGGGGTGGGAGCATGGGAGGAGGTGCAGAAAAAGAACAATAATATATTTGAAGTCTGATCATCAGTGATGGATTTCAGGAGCCTGGTATGTTTGGCTGCTCAGGAGGATTAAGGAGTATGTCGGTGGCTTTGTTATGGTACTTTCACTTGAAGAAATTCTAGAGTAATAAATATTCTTTTTTATCTAAGAGGGAAAACATAATAAGCACAGATATCTGAAAGCTGAACCCAGAAAAATTGCAAATTAATTGTGAAACGCAAGTTTTTTGCCAGGTGAAATTAACTTGTGATTAGCAGAACACAAGGCTGTATGTTGAATATAACAGCCTGTCAGCACTGACAAATAAAATAGTATTCTAACCCAGTTAGAATAGCATTGCAGTAGGGGCTAGTGTTGCATTACCCACCAAGCTGTATCTATCCAGCCTAGCTGGATCAAATTTTCAAGAGAATTGTTGAGTCTGTTTCCCTTAATTCCTGCAGGTTAAATCTAGAAAGTATAATTTGATCAAACAAGTTTCTGATTTAAACACATAGGTAATTGGTTAAAATTTTAAGTGCTGTCTCAAGCAGGAAATTATATTACTCTGTAATGACATTCTTTGGTTTTAATGTGTCTGATCAGTTGGGGGGAAAAAAGAACATTTTTCTGTCACTGAAAAATTGCATTTCATTAGAGTTACATCTGCAGAATAAAAACATTATTCTTGGTTCTTAGATTTTTGTTGTTAAAGAAAAACTGATTTATATTTTTATTTTTATTTATTTATTTATTTATTTATTTTAAATGCAAAGACGTTCCTATTTCATGGAAAGGTACCGTCAAGAGAAGGTTTCCTGTGCATGCACACACTGTTTATTTTACCTTGAAAATGCATTTCAAGAAGCTATGTTGTAGCAGTGGATTGTTGCATATCTGATAGCTCAAGATCAGGGAGAGAGGACTGAAGCTCCTTAGAGAAAGGCGTATGGTGTTTGTTTACCACCTACTGCTGTTCTTTTGAAACACATCTGTGAACAGAATATTCTCAAGGGATGTTTATAAAATAAGCCAGGAATCTGTCAGCCACTCAGCCTTTTCTCTGTGTTCTAGTGAATAAGTTGCATTTCCTCTGTGTTTTCCTATCCCTCTTGTAAAATAAAAATAATCTGAAATCCATAGCAATGCAAACAATTATATGGCAACTGGGAACCTGGCAGCCCAAGTACCCTTGTATGAAGAGAATTGGCCCTGGCAAAAATCTTCACGTGCTGGGGAACTCTGTTCATGCTGTCTTGCTGGAGTGCTGGAAGCCTCTTACATGCTATTATCAGGCAACTGCCAGATAACATTTGCTCAATATGAGAGACTCCTTCCTCAAGTCCTCAGATTTGTGCAGAGTTTTGTAAAATGTTTCACTATGCTGGCCATAGAGGGTTTTATTGACTTTGCCCTTATGGAGGCATATGATGAGTAAACTACTTCTGCTTACATATATGATTCATTCTTTGCCAGTGCTTCTTTCAGAAACTTTTCCATTGCTGTTCCAAGAATAGTCTCTATTCTAAAGGTCAACAATGGCATTTGTTCATAAGAAGTAAAAAAACTGTCTCTTAAAAAAAAAAAACAAACCCAAAACAGTCTGATACTGATAATGTTCTTGGTACCTCCTGCCTCACCAAATAACATTAATATACATGCATTTGAGCTTTGAAATATGAATCTGGAAATCCTTTTTCACCTCTGGCCTTAATTGCACTTAGTTTCTATACTGTTTTTTATTTGAATTTAGTTTTGTTAGCAATTTCTAATTGAAAATTATAAACAATTCAATTAAAAGGTTCTTTTGTAGAACTTGGCTCTGAATTTCTGAATGACTGTTTCAAACATAGTGCATCTGCTTTCTATTACCTGTGTTATTGTAAGGTGACAGCAAGGGAACTGTTTTCTTCATGCTAAATAAAATTAAGGTAGGTGAAATTATTTACACTTAATGTTCTCTTTAGGCAAATTATAAATTTCACTTACTGGTACTGCACCTCAGTGATATTCATGAAAAGCTAGTACTTGCGTTAGTATAATAGTTTTGCAGGACATTGGTTTTGTGATAATGCATTAGCAGCAGCAATTCACATGAAGTACTTGAAAAAGCTTTGTAAAAGTTCTGGGGAAAAGCCACAGTAGCGTGTCCTCTTGTTACAGAAAAAAAATCATGCAGAATATTAAGCATTCAGCGTATTGCAGGTTAGAATGAGATGCAACTGAAGGGCCATGTGAAACAGTCTGTCAGAGGCTGTGCAGTGCATTTTGTCTGTAGTAACACACAATCAGGGGCCTTAGGCATCATTTCATCTTGGTTCTCTCTGTCACCTAGGATATTGATTTTGTGCAACTAAAGCATTCCAGGGCTGAATTGAGATTTTGTATCTAAACTCTGTTGAACACAGCCTTAACATTTTTTTGTACATCTGCTAATTTTTTTCTGAGTGGAAGTATATAATTTTACCAAGGTTCACTTGGAAGGAAGCAGTGCAGCAATCCCAGGTCTGCTGGATTAGCTGGTCTCTGATGCTACTTTGTGGATATGAGCCACATGAGCATACTGAATGTAGCTCCTGCTAGGGCGGATAACTTCACAAAACAGGTTTTCCTGTTGTAGCGGGGGAGACATTGTTTCTGGGACTTTACAGTTTGGCCAAAATGTACTTGTAGTCCAGACTTGGAAAAATGGGACTCTCTGATTTATGGTCTGTGTGTGTACTTTCTTGTGTACCTTCTTGCAGGTGCTCTTTGTACACAGAAAAATTCCAAACAGAGTAATTGCATAGGCATTTACAGATGGTGATTTGTGAGAACTCAAAATCACAGACCAGCTACCTAGGAGAAAATTTGGTGATTACATTACTAAATTAAATATCAACTTAGCATTAGAAGCTTTCCTGTGTAGGATTTGTAAGCAAAAGAGTATATGGGTTTTTTTTCTATTTGAAGATGCTATCTGAACTGGCGAATCAAATCACAGTTGCATTGTCTGTTTATCATGCTTTGAACTAAAAGGTACTATGGATTCTAAAGGTATTCTGGTGACTCATTTTCCATTGTTCAGTCATCAGTTCAGTAGTAGTTGTAGCTTATTGTGTTGTTCCAGTTGAATAATGCTTTCCATGATACCAAATACTTATAATTGCATCTGATAGTAATTTTTTTTTTTTCCTTCAGCTTGAAATGTTTGTGAAAATACTTATGATTTTGTGGTTTCATTTGATCTGTGGTGTAGGAACTTCAGTTTTACTGTATGGGGAATACTAAATCAAACCAGCAAAAAATTAGGAGAAGGCAAGCTCTTTGAGGAGTTAATTTTGATGAAGACTCAAATCTATTGTTCCCTGTACTTTGAGTGTAGTATATCTAAATTGTTGGCAGTTAAATATAATGATCTTTGTAAAGCTTAATACCATGATCTTTCTTTTCCTGTAACTCATCTGTCTGCCTAAAACTTGGTATTTGCAAATTTACTGAGGGTGCACTCAGTGAAGATGTTAAACAACACTGGCCCTAACACTGAACCCTGAGGGACACCACTAGTGACTGGTTGCTGACTAAATGTGATGCCATTTACCACCACTCTTTGTCATGTTGTTCCTCCTCTGTCTGACCCATAGTTTGCATTCAGCCCTTTCACGTACAAGGTGGATCAAAATATGTGTGTGTAACTAATTATTGTTGCTGAAGAAATATTTTAATCTAAATACCTAATGATACATGATAACTTTAAGCTGCTGCTGAGGACATGGGAAGGAGTAAGTCTTCTGCCTATACAGAACACATGAAACGTTAATGTTGTAACTAGTAAATATTCTAAAGCTTCCTCTGGTTGGTGAGGGAATACCTTGTGTATTTCAACAGGCAGAATTTGATCTTGTCTGTGGGTCCTATATCTTTAAACAATGCTCCTGGCTGCAGCACAGTCAAGTCACCCACTTTGAAGTTATTGGATTGTTCTGTTGGCTGACAGAGAGTAATATTTGAGCCAGTATACGAAGTGGCCTTGTAAACAGGAGTTCAGATTTTCTTGCTTAGAATTGTTGCTCCTACACACAGTGGCAGTCCCCTGGGGTTCCCTAGAGCAGGATCTCCTCCATATATTCTTGCTGGCTGCTAAAGCCAGCACTGCAATGATGGGGCTGTACTTGTAGCGGGAGACCCAGATGGAGGGCTGAGAGACAGAAGCTACTGTTGCAGTCATAATCAGTTCAACCATAAAGAACTCAGATCAGTGGGTTTTCCTGTTTTAAAATTACTCCAGCTGATCGCCTGTTGTAAGCACAAGCTCTAGGAATCCTGAGGGCATAAAAATCAAGTGTTTTGGCATAATAGCAGTGATAGGGTGGAACAGAGTGGGCAGTGTGCTCATACCAGCCAAAAACACAAAGGTATTTTGATAGCTTGTTCGATTTATGGAAGTGTGAAACGCAGTCTTTATCTCTTGAGGAGTGCTTTTATTGAGCATAGAAAGGTGAGAGCTGATTCCTGGAGGTGGTACTAGGAAGCTGAGGTCATTCTCTGCATTACAGGTTCTGAGATGTTTCTGTGTATCTAATCAGGGCAACTTCTGAGCTTTATTCTAATTTGGCAGTGTTCTTAGTGTCATATGTGTGTGATTCCTTAGTGTTCTGCATATAACATGCAGGTCAGTCAATGTGAGTGAACTAAAGGAAACAAGCAAAACCACCACCCCCTCACCTTTCCAGTGCATCACCACCTCTGCTTTAAAATATTGCTGCATAGTCTATTATTACTTTATTAAATTCCTTAAAACTTAATATTGCGTAGGAATCCAAAACTATGTAATTAATTCTACAGTTGGACAAGCTGAGCTGGATGTCTGTTTCAAAAGTATGATGTGACCTAGAGTCTTATGTGTAGTTTTTAAACAGTAATTTAACAACTTGAGTTACAAGTCAACAGGAGTCAATTTCAACTTTGAGAGAAATGTTAATAAAAATTGTTACCTGTTTGTTCACTGTTTTGTACTAGTTCAGCAGTTTGTGCTTCCCAAAGTAATCTGAAGTTTCTAAACTCATTCAAAGTTGTATTTGTAGTGGCCTTATCTCATTGAATTCTTCAGAAAGGAATCTGTAACTTCACTTCTACTGTCTAGTCACTCTGCAGTCAATATTGAGTTAGGTATGTTTGATATTATCAAACTCTGGAAAATAAATTTGGATAATATTAAAGTGGTTATAGATCCCTTGTTATGCCCCTCTTACAGATATTTTTTTTTCATGATTAGTACAGAGAAAAGAATGTTTCATTGTACAGTAGTGATTTTGAATGAGGGCTGAAAAGGCTTTAGTGTACTGAGAAGGGATTTAATATTACAACATCAAAATGTAGTTTTGGAGACATTTTCTTTTTTTTTTCCTATGCAGTTTTTTCACAGCTGCTTTTATTTCCAGCTGATCCTTGAGAGCACCAAGTAAAATTGTGATGGCTGAATGCAGGCTCTCAATTGCTTGCTGATATCAGAGGCTTCATTAAGTAAACTGCTTTGCAAGTACTAGTAATGTGATGTTACCAGGAAGATGTACATGAAATGTGTTCTCCAACTATAGAGGTACAGAGAGTACGAGGTTGGAAGGGACCTCAAGGATCATCTAGTCCAACCTTCCTTGTAAAAGCACCCTGTCCAAGTGAATCTTAAGTGTCCAGTGTTGGAAAATCCACCACTTCCCTTGGGAGATTTTTCCAATAGCTAAATGTTCTCATCTGAAAAGTTTTCTTGTGTCCAACTAGAATCTTTCTGGGAGTAATTTGTACCCGTTACCCCTTGTGTTTTCCATGTGACATATTGTAAACAAATTACCAACATCCTTCCCTTGCCCTTGCAAGCTAACAAAACCTTGCCTTGCAAACCCACACATCCATAGAATTGACTCCCGAATGCCAAACTGGGAAACTGAATAGTGGCTTTCACTTGAAGTCTGTTGATATGTCAAAGTCCTCAGACATGTAGATCTGGAAAAAGAAATCTGGTCCTACTGTGTGTTAAAACAGGCTAAAGTCTAAAAATTAGTTTGACTTCTTTTTTTCTGGTTTTGTGTGGATAAAACTTTGACTTTAGGACTTGAAAGATCATTATGCTGTTGTCAGAGACTATTGTGTGCACCTGTTAATCTTGGTGCTCTGCAGTCTGTGTGGCATATCATCTTAGATGTTTCACCAGTTTCTTTCTCTGTTTACTAGAGTGGTAGAAGACTGCCGTAACCAGTGACCCCTATTGTGAGTTTGAAAAAAAAAAACTCCATACTTTTCCTGAAAAGAAAGCTTTTCCCTTTGACAAACAGCGTTTTGTCCACAGGCTTCTACAGAGTTATAAAAAGAAATAATTTCATATGTATTTTCTATAGAAGGTGGTCATGGAAGATTATCTAATATTTCCTCTTTTAATATGCTATGCTGAGGCTGCCTTTGTTGTCAGAAGAAAACCATCCGTCTTATGCTCACCAATCCTGTTTATTGCACAGTAGTCAGAGGGCTAGTTACTTGGCCAGGAGGAATCATGTGATATATCCATTAATGTTAGTGTTTGTTTTCCAGTGTCTGTAGTGCGTGTTCTGCCATGACTTGGGTATGCTTTTTCATTGAAGGTTTTATAATTTCAGTTAGTCTTTATTTGTGATTAGCATCTTGCCACTTAAAACTTTAAGTAAGGAAAAAAAAAACCCAACCCAGTTGTTGTTTATTCCTGCAGAGGTCTGTTGTCCATCCTTTCCCTATGAGATGTAAATATTTTGATCCCATGCAGCTGCTGTGCTGGGTGGTTCCTGTTAGATTTGTGAATCATATGTACTGGATAGCAGCAGTAATGCCAGTGCTTGCGTTGATGTTGCTGTGGCTGCTTTGGAAACGTGTGTTCTCTTCATACCTTCAAATCTATGTGGTTATGTGTATGCATAGTGGCTACATCTCACTAGCTGTGAAGGAAAAGAATGCAGTGTAGATTAAGATGAATACTAAAATGTTAACCACTTGAAATTATTTTAGTAATTTCCTCTTATAAGCTTATTCCTATTTCTTTCAAACTTCATTTTTACTGACTTAAGGTAAAGGAAAGAAGATAAAAGCCAGAAAGGAGTTATTTTTCAGGGGCAAGAAAACCCCTTGCTCGTTTCTTTGGTAATGTACCAGTAAATACATTTAATCCCAAATTGCATGTGCAAAATCTGGGCAAAATAAAATAAGATGGAATGGGGAAATCAAGTCATTGTGTTCTCCTGCTCAGTGTTCGCACTTAAGTGCAGCTTGACTGTACCTTAGGTTACTGCTGCTTCAAATTATTGTTTATTCTACTGAGTGTACTGAAGGTGTACATCAGGATTTTTCTATGGGGCGATCTGGCACTAGCACTTTCTTGGAGTGCCAGCTGTCATGGTTTAGACTCAGCCACGCAGCTTGTCCACTCACTCAACCCCTTTTCTTGCCCTCCCCTCCTCCCTCCCTGATCCCGGAGGAATGGGGAGGAGAACTGAAGGAATACAACTCCCACGGGTTGAGATAACAACAATCCAGCAAGTAAGGTATAACACAAATCACTATTGCTATCACCAATAATAATAACAACAAGGAAAACAAGGGAAGAGGGTACAATACCACCTGCCAAAAACAAGCCTGACCAGGAAGTTCCCTCTCCTTCCGGGTAACTCCCAGTTACTTCCTGGGCATGATGTGCTATGGTATGGAATACCTCTTTGGTCAGTTTGGGTCCTGTCCCTCCTTCCTCCCGGCCTCCCCTCCTCCCCGGCAGCGCATGAGGCTCACAAAGTCCTTGATCAGGGCAAACATCGCTTAGCAACAACCAAAAACATTGGTCTTATCAGCCTTGTTCCTGGGTTAAGTCAAAACGTCAGCTACTAAGGAGGAGAAAAACTGACTGCAACTGCTGAACCCAGGACACAGCACAATAAATAAATAAACAAATATCATATGCAAACTTAGGAGTTAGTATTGTTGTGGTTTAACTGTTAGTTGTTTCACTTTCAAGTTACACATACTTACATATAAAATCTCCATAGAATTTGTAGTGAGACAACTAAAGAGGGAAAAACCGCAGAAATGCCTGCCTGATGTAATAGAGTTATTTCTTTGCTCAGTAATCGTTTTAAGTGTATCTGACTAATCTGTTTTCTATATTCAGTGCTTCAAGGTTATTGGACAAGTTTTTACCCAGAAGCTAAAATGATGGGAAAGCACATCACTTGCAGTAAGAAATAGTACCACAGCACTGAAAAGACGGTAGCAGCTGAGTGTTTAAACCATGTTTGTTTCCACAGTACCCTCTTCACCTGCCAGAGACTAAGAGAGGGAATGTAGGTACACTGCATACCTGCAAGAGAAACAAGAGACTGGAATGTTCCCTCTCAAAACCAGTGTCTGTATTATAAAGACAAGATCCAGTGTCTTCTGCCCCTGGTGTCCTTGTTATTTGCATCAGGGCACCAGCATGAATCAGTTCACTGCAGCAGCAGTCCAGCTGATGTGACTTGCATTACTATCAGGTACCTGATTGCAGTCTCTGGATGGATGGAGAGTCGGATGTGACTAGCGTATCAATAGGAGTGGTGCTGCTGCTGCTGTGTGATTGTAATCTGTGATGAGGACAGAAGCTCACTCAGTCCTGCAGGAAAGTTTTTTCAGGACACAAAATTGTTTTGCACATTCTGATCATCACTATGGTTTTGTCCTTTTTGACATACTGCCAGCTTGGCCAGAAGATGCTTTGACAAACATGTTTAGGCTGTGTAGACCCAAGAAGGTACAGAGCTGAAGTTCTGAAGTTGCAGTTTTTTTCTGGTGACAGAATAAATTTGGAATTTGAGACCAGATTTTATAGTTCCAAGACTAAACTAGTCAAGTGGTTTTATTCCAATATGGTATATCATGATTTTCCTTTTCAAAACTTTTTATTTAATTTTCTACTAATGTAATTGTGTCACTTAATGAAATATTGAGACCATGCTCATCATAGTTGAAGACCAGCTGGTAATTCAGAACCATGCTTGCTCACTCTCCCCTCTTCTTCCCCCTGGCTCTGGGCAGGATAAGGAGGAGAAATGAAAGGATGTAAACCCCATAAGTTGAGATAAGAACAGTCCAACTAAAGCATAATACAAAACTGCTACTACTACTAATGATAAGGGGAATAATAAGGGAAGGGAAGATAAAACTAAAAAGGAAGGGGGGAAAAAAACCCTGACAAACACAAGTGATGTATAATAAAATTGCTCACCACCTGCCAAATGATACCCAGCCTGACCCAAGCAGCAATCAGGTCCCTGTTGGTGAGTCCACCCAATGTATATACTGGGCATGATGTGCTTTGGTATGGAGTACCCCTTTGGCTAGTGTGGGTTAGGTTTCCTGTCTCTGCTTCGTCCCAGCTTCTTGTGCCCCTTGTCATTGGTGGAGCATGAGAGACTGAGAAGTCCTTGGCCAGGATAAGGGCTACTTGGCAACAACTAAAACATTGGTATGTTACCAGCATTGTTCTCACACTAAAGCAGAAACACAGCACTGCACCAGCTACTAAGTAGGAGAGAAATAACTGTTACAGCTGAACCCAGGACAATGCTTATGACTCTTTATATGCTGTGATAAATGGCTCAAATACAGGGTCTTTACTGTTTATTGATCCCAAATCTCCATGGTCTTATTGTCTTCACTGGAGGAATTCCTGACCTGTACTGGTTGCAGATTGTACAACGCGGTATTCAAAATATGCTTTTGCAAACTGAATCTGATTACTAAAACACCTTAATTATCTATTTATTTACATTTATTTCTGTGAAGGTTTAGTAGAAGTAAAAGCCTGACATGAAGTCTTTTTCTTGCTACTTTTTTTTTTTTTTTTTTTTAAATAAAAACAATTTTTTAACAC
>NDXB01008696.1:36853-47764 GCA_002631895.1 Agapornis roseicollis
AAATCAACGCTTTAAATTTTTTTCTTATTTTTTTTTTTTTTTTTTTTTTTGAAATGAAAGCAACTTGGTAACAAAGAGAAACCAGCAACATGCAAAAGGGGCAGAAAAAACTATTCTGTTCTGAATATGAAGATGATGAGAAGCTTCTTCAAATATGTACAGCAAAGCAACAGAGAAATGACTCAAACTCATGCGAACAGAGATTTTCACTGTATTAGAGTACTGCACTTTATTGTTGCTGGAGTGCTAGCCAGTCAAGGATACTTCTGACTTCTAAACCAGCCTCTCAATCACCTATTTAAACAAGAAATAGCTCGCTGACCAGAGGGAGCACAACCCAAAGAACTTGAATTTTCAAACCACTTGAAAGCTTTGTAAGCTGTTCACTTTGCATTGCAAAATAGTCCTTGTATTTTTCATATTAGATATTCAGTGTGTGAAATAATTGTCCGGTAGAATGGAATCAAGTTTTTTACATTTTATTTTACTGTCTTAGACTTGTGCAAATTATTGAAATGTATCTTTAATAATGATGCTACCTAAGGCAGTTTGTATTGATTGTTCTTTGAGTACAACAGAGGATTTTTAGATAGAAAATTTTATCCTCTTAAACTTGTTGGGTTTTTTTTAAGCTAAGCTTTTAAGTACTGTCTGGATGACTGGCCAAGAGCAGTGTCTCACTTGCTAGCCTGAAAATGCCAGGGAGAAACACAATTGCTCGTAAGGAGACTGCTCAACCTAGAGCATAGCTAGTTTGTTTTGGAAGTATGTAGGCAGTTGCACAACAGGCAATGTGCCGCAAATAACGTGGTAAATAGCCTAGGTATTAAAATGCAATTCAGGAATGAAAGTGCTTATGAAGGCTTAATAGTTGCCCCTTGATGAACCTGACAGTGTTTGGCTTGCATTACAGCAGGAAAACAAGAAACTGATGTGGAGTTGTTCCTGGCATTTTTAGTCAGGTCAAAACAGTCTGTCACAATAAGTGATTGTGATTTGCTCTGCAATATGAAGTTTGCAGATCCCATTGAATACGTGATCCTACGTATTTGACCTTGTATTTATTTTTTTTCTGACTCAAATGGGTTTTTTACTTTATTTGAGAGCTGAAGCAGAAGTGACTCTATCCAAAGGCTTTAGAGAAGAAGTTTTTCTATGAGACTTGTAGCATGTTTTTTGCTGAATTGCACAGGCTGAAGATCTGAGCATGAAAAAATTTTATTTAAATTTGTCTGATCTCATTTTTAAATCTGGTTTTGAGTGCAAGTTCTGTGAGATCATGATGGCTGGTTTTGAGCTCTCACAGTTATATTTGTGCTGTATTTTGAATAGTTTAGAGAAAATATAGGTATATTCTTTTGAACAGAAGCAGATAAAAATTTACTGTACTGCAGTGAGCTCCTAGTATAATCCATTCTGTGAACTATCCTTTGTTAGCTGCTTTCTGATTCTTTCTTGAATTATTTATATCTTTGTTTCAGCATCCACCTTAGATGACACACTGGAAACTCCAGGACTTCTGCTACCACATGCTCAGTACTAAAGGGCAGGGTAAAACCAAGTGAAGCTTTCATAGTAAAATGCTAATTTGTATTCTGGTAAGGAATTACATTAGGAATGTGAAGGAGAAAATCACATTCAGATGGAAGAGCTTTTTAATTTCTATGTTATTGTTCTACCTGTAAAAAAAATCATCTAGTTTCTGAAGATGGGGAAGGTAATTTAGCAGAATACCTGTCTCAAAAGTAGGCTTGGACATTCAGACACTCAGAACTTCCTAGTTCTTGCTTTTTACTTTCTGTTTTTATCTGATGCATTACCTGTGGTGTCACTCAATGCTTCCCTCTAGGCTCCTTAAGACAGTGTTTAAAAAACCCCAAACACTCTGTCCTCAAGTTGGAAGAAAATATAACCAGGCCAAGCAAAGTTTCCAAAAGGCATGACCCCAAGCTTAGGCATGGACTTAACCTTGGATCTAAATTAAACCAGTAATCAGGGGCTAATGAGAGACACCATTGGTTACTGTAATTCAACAGTAAAGAATACTAAATTACATTAAAGCATCTGACAGTGTTTGTACTTCTAGTCTTGTAATAATGCAAATATATAAATATTTGTTTAGAACCAGTGTTGGAGATACTGAGATGTTAGTGTGGGAGTAGGAGAAATAACTTGATGTACGGAAAACTCATCTAAAAGCAAGAAATTACGGGATTTCTAAACAGCTTAGTAGGAGGAAGGTTTGCTAACAACTTGCTGACATTCTGTAACTGTCTATGTAGCAAGAAAAGATGGGATGCTGAAGGTGCAGTAAAACACATGACTAGTTTGTAACAATGCACTGGAAGCCCATGAAGTTCAAACCTTGAACTAGACATAAATTTTTAACCATAGGGTATAAATTATTAGAGCAGACTTTTGTGGTCATAGTAAACTTTATATTACTTGGAGTAAGTATATAAGTCAAAATAGTACACCTTTAGAAAAGAGACAGTCCCTTTTAATATACATGAGGCAGGAATGACTGCAGGAAATCATGGGAAATGGAGGTTAGCGTAAGAGGGTGTAGTGGTCTAATTGTGTATAATCCTGGTAAGAGTAAAGTTCTGATCTTTAAGGAATCTGTGCTGTGCTTGATCAGCATTGGACAGATATCTTTGAGCATGATGCTCCTAATGTTGCAATGTGGTACTGTTATTTGCACAATTTTTAATTTGCATATATTTGTACATTACCTTCCAATGTTTAAAAACCTCCAAGTAGTTACTGAAATTAATGACTAGATAATTCCTATTTATCTAGTATGCTAACTAGGTAAAAATATGTTCCTGTAGCTCACTACTCTGGCTGATAGGCAAAGAGATAGAATTCACACAGTAGCTGAGGCATTTTTGATTGCAAATTCATGTCTGATAAGAACAGGAGGAAGCAAAACCAGGAGGTGAAATACACGAAAGCATCTTTGTGTTCCTAATGTTGCCCGACATGAGATGTTTGCGAAACCAAACCAGATCTTTTCCAATGGAAGTGAGGAAGTGCATATATGAAGAATACAATCAAGGATGAAATGGAAAGCAAATGCAGACAGTGATGTAGTTTTGGTTTGTGCTTTTAAAAATTAATTGCTTTCCTTTAGAATTAGGAAGAGGAATAATCATGTTGTATGCTTAAAGAATTAAGGCTAAGATTATGTGGTCTATTTGTATTGGGAAACCAAAGGATAGAGAAGTTGCCTTCAGTACTTGTCCTAAAATCTGCATTATTTTGGGGTTCTCTTTGATACAGGGCAGGCAAATTTGCAATAAAGCAAGCAATTGAAGGCCAGTGGAGCTGGCTCCATGCAGAAATTCCAGCATGTTTCTGTCTGCCACCACACCAGAAATACTCTTTAAACAGCTGCAGCTTTGCTAATCTGTAGACATTTCTCCAATGCCTTCATGGTGTTCCTAACAGGGCAGTGAACAAGGATGGTTCAGTGGTTCAGCACTTTACAATTTCTTTGGCTTAGAGTTGGCGATAAGAATGTGTGTGCTTTGAAGATACAGGTTCAAATTTCTGCAGAAAAGGCTGTTTAAGTAATTACTGCATATCACTTGGGTTTGGATAGTATACTATGGTTAGACTATTCAGTGTATTTTGCAGACCTTAGTTCTGTAGTAGACAATTTTGGAGAAAGCATTCTGTCTTTCTGTACATGTGTAGCATTCATGGCTGCTTTGGGCTTTTAGACATTACTGGCCTCTAGCAAATTTGTGTGACAGCATACATGTTCTGTTTTATTAAAAAATGAGTCTGTTAAATTCACCTGTACCAGATCTAAAATATTTTCTTTTGGGCAGAAAGAAATGTTACTGGGTCAAATGAAAAGCCTATCTGTGGTTTAGATTTTTTTTTTTAAGTGCCTACTCTTTTATTACTACAAGATAAACATTTTGAAATAACTGTGTTCTTATTTTGGCACAACTGTAATTGAAATTCTTGAAATTTCTCTTCTTAGCTCTAAATAGTAATAACATGGCTATTTGTGTAGCATAACTAGAAAGAGCCAGCATACAACAATATCTTCTAAATTCTATTTCTCTTTTTGTGTACTGTTGCTTTGGATGCTTTGGCTGTGGCTGCTAGCCTTTCCTTGAACCATGCATTTTAATTCCTCTTTGAGTCACACAATGAACTATAATGAAGCCAGTGCTAGGTTCTTCAGCCAAGTTGCAAGAATGGGCAGGTTTTTCAACTATTCTGCTCATATGCTTAGCAGAAACTGTATTTGCCTTCTCTGTTTCCCTTTTTGTACTTCTGTTTCAGTGACACTGGATGGTAGATAATCTTGTACTTTCTGTATTTGTAAGTGATTACTTTTTACAAATGGCTTTGCGTAGAAAACAGCAGCAGGTTGCTGTCTTGGAACATTGGAGTCTGACTGCCAAGGTCATTTTCATTGAACAAAAATACTAAAGCTTTCTGAAGCTGGCTTTGGACTGGGAGATGAAGTTTTACATTTTTTTTTTTGTTTTTATCAATAAGTGTCCAGCAGTAGCAGTCAGTTTTTCTCCTCCTTAGTAGCTGGTGCAGTACTGTGTTTTGACTTAACCTGAGAACAAAACTGATAACACCAATGTTTTTAGTTGTTGCTAAGTAATGTTTACTCTGACCAAGGACTTTGTGAGCCTCATGCCCTGCCAGGAAGGAGGGGAGGCCGGGAGGAAGCAGGGACAGGACACCTGACCCAAGCTAGCCAAAAGGGTATTCCATACCATAGCACATCATGCCCAGGATGTAACTGGGAGGGATCCGGAAGGGCTAGTGCTCTCTGGGGTGTTGGAGGAGGTATTCGGTTGGTGGTTGGTGGGGTGTCGCGAGTTATCTGTTGGTGGTTGGTGAGATGCTGTATTCTTTTCCCTTGTTATTTCCTTTATCGTTATTATTATTGGTGGTAGCAGTAGTGATTTGTGTTATATCTTAGTTACTAAACTGTTTTTATCTCAACCTGTGGGAGTTGCTTTCTTTTGATTCTCCTCCCCATCCCTCTGGAAGCAGGGGAGGGCAAGAAAGGGGGGTTGAGTCAGTGAACAAGTTGTGTGGCTGGGTTTAAACCACGACAAGCCTCAAGATGTCTAGCAAACACTTCCCTTTCCCTGGATGAATGCCCTTCCCTGATGCAGTAGCCATTTTGACAGNGTGGGAGTTGCTTTCTTTTGATTCTCCTCCCCATCCCTCTGGAAGCAGGGGAAGGCAAGAAAGGGGGATTGAGTGAGTGAACGAGTTGCGTGGCTGGGTTTAAACCACAACATGATCAAATGATCAAATTATAAATTAAAGATATTACCATCAGTATCCCAGTATATTAAGCTAGGATATTTCATTATATGGATTGCTATTCAAAAATTTTTGTGCATCCACTTCCCTTACTGTGCTAAGGGAAAGCTTGAATTGCTGTTTACAGGAGTGACCTCTTAAGGCGTACTGGCAATATTTTCAATATTAATAACAATAATTTAATGAAATAATTAAATAAATAATTTACTAATTAAATAACAATACTTTCTGTTCACCTTACTAAGGGATATCTAGATCTAATTCCATTTAGTAGCTGACCAGTTAACACAAAAATTATTGTAGGACTGTCTTTTGAAAAGCCTTAGATCATTGGTGTTGGTTTTGGACAGTGAGCTGACATGCACTTGGACACTTTCAAGGGGTATGAGAAGGTATCTGTACATAACACTTACAGCTTACAGCTTTCGAATTGTCCTATAGATAAAAAACCATGATGTCATGAATTGTTGTCCAGTTCTACTCTGCTGTACTGAGTTCCTTTTTTAATGAAGGTAGATGTATCCAAGAGACACAAGCTAAAGTAGTATGGTAGATGTAGAATTGTAAATGCATAAAAAAATAGTAGTGAACACAGTGTAAGAAGAACTTAAGAAGCAGTAAGGAAGTCATTTGGAGTAATATAGCTTAAGCTTGCATTAACAAGTATTGCCTGAACTGTGTGGTGCATTCAAAGGAAGTTCCACCAAATCTGTCCAGCAATCGTTTTATTCAGGCTTTCCTTCTAGCAGTGCAATAGAGATGATATTTGTGTTCCTTTTTTGAGGAGAAAAGGTTATCTTTTATGTCTTAATGATTGATAGAAAATTTGTCTGAGACTTGGGCACCTTACATTAGGTGGTAAAGATACCTTGAAGCAGAAGTAAATAATCCTCAATAGAATATAGAGGATGAGAGCAAACACTGTATTTGTTGGGTGTCAGTCCATAGCCTTCACCACAAGATCTCAAAATTCATCTTATGTGGTGTACATGAAACAGTGAGGCCATAACCTGGGATTTTTCTGACACATGCACACCAGGCTGAATTGGAAACAAAGAATACTTCAGAGTTGTTTTATTGTTTATCTTGGGAACATATAGTTCACTGTGAATAGAGTGAACTTCAGATAAGAGCCCTGACAATGATGCAGTATGATATAGTGTCTTATCACTTTATTTTTATAGCATCTTTTGTGGAAATGCTATCTCAAAGGCTTTACGTGGCTAGATAATATTGATATAAAGTTAAATGGCAGCAAGGAGGCACAGGTTAGACTTCTAAGGAAAGAGGGGACAATCCATTTCCAGACGACATTTGGAACATAAATGGTAAATCACTATAGCAGAGACTTTGTTAAGAAAAGCTTTTTCTAGATGGCAGGGAGTGTAGGAAAGCATCTGTTTAAAGGAAGGTGGGCAGCCATGTAAAATTACTGCTGAATTGAAGTTTCCTCTTGGTTTCTGGCACCTACTTTGCAGTACACAGGCTGACTTAGTGACATAAATACTATCAACTAGATCTAGATTTCCCTGGGCTATGTTTCTACTGATTATAGTCAAATTACTCTTGACTTGCGCTGATTGAAGTGCAAATAAACTGTTAGAAACTTTTACTCATGTGCATTGCTGTTCCTGGGGAGTTTCACCTTTTGTCTTCCTTTCTCAGCTTCTTGGTGGATTGTCTGTCCTGACTGCCCCGAGCAAAACAGACTTCACTTTTTTTTTTGTCTTTTTTCCTTTTTCTTACTCTACTTGTTGCCAGTTAACACAAACTGTAGGTTATGCCACACACAGACTATTCCTTACCTGGAGATTTTTTCCAGGAGCTTGTGCTCAGCATAAAGTTGTACCGAATGTGGGAGAGCCTCTTCAAAACTGAAGCTGGATTGAGTTGTAGGCTCTGACTTGGAGAAAAGTGTGAAGGACTTTATTTACATTGCTGTTTCTTGTCCCATTTAAATTGAATCCAATTAAGTCAAGTACTTACAAAATCAAGACTATCACCAACATGATAACTGTCTTTCAAACGGAGCAAATGTTCCAAGTAAATGCAGTCTGCATATATTTAGGTTGTGCCCAGGATTCCTTTCTGTAGTATGGCCAACTGATGTGTGGCTGCAGCTGTGCAGGAGTCTGTTGCAAACTTTGGTAAAGATGTGAACTTACATGGGTGCGACCCTCACTGTCATATGCCTGTAAAAGAAGTCCACTTCCTTTTTTGCTCAGTGTGATTGTTTTCCAAAGTGCCTCTGTTGATCACCTTCCACCTGGAAAATCACTGTAGGTGTTGAGTAGCTTCTGGGCAATATTATGGTGGTTTATGCATTCTTCTGGATTATGAGAGTAACAGACTGGTCAGTATAGCATCGAAGTACCAGAATCACTGGCAAATTGCTGGGTAGTTTCAGGCAGTCCCTGTTGCAATGTGAGGGTCTGTTGTATTCATATGAGCAAATATTGTGGATTCTTAACTTTCAGAAATTAATATATTTGTTGTGTGTTATTCACACTTGTGGACTTTTGTATGTATACTTTATATATAGATACGTATACACACCTGATTTTTTTTTTTGTATTGACTAAGAAAGAATATTTTTAGGTGTAGAATGAACAGAATAAGCTTATTATGTTGCAATATTTTGGGGAAAAGGGGAAACCCCAAAACCACCAGAAACCCCAAAACTGAAATCTAACCAAGGTAAAATTTAAATACCCTAATATATTCTACATCTGGTCATCATCTGCTGCCTTGCTTGTTAACTGCAATTGCTGTATCTCTGACAGATACATCCTCAAAGATTTTCAGTAAGTAAGATTTTTGTCTTGTTACTGTGTTCTTTAGATGATCAGAAATATAAACTGATTTTGTATTTCTTATATGTACATATAGTGTAGACCAGTCACAAGAATTCTGATTGGAAGATTGTTTTTATCTATATATTTGCTGGCCACTTACAAGTGATTAGTCATCAGTTTTAACAAGGACTGATTTACTCAAACATGATCTCTATGAAGAGATTACATCAGAGGAATGAAGCAAGTGGTATACACTACAAAATGTACAAGAAAGTGGTAAGGGACATAGATAAATGCAAGGTAAATTGATGGATAAAATTGAGAAACATTTACTTTGGAATTGGAAATTTAACTTCTGTCTGTTGCTCTTCTATGTTCTCATGAAATCAGGGTCACAGGGTTTAGGTCTTTTGCTTGTCTTCTTTCCATATTTTCTTTACTTATAGAGAAGTATTGCTCTCTCCTAAATATGCTTTCATGAAAATATTTTAGAAATTTCAGCAACATAATGAACATGTAAGTCACCCTTATTCTACTAATTTCCAGTACACTTTGTACCTTTGAAAAACACCATATGTGTTTCATTTGGATTTACATTTGTTTTAATTTTTCACTTATGAGGAGTGCATTAACATCTTCTGTCACTATCAGCTGGAGCCTCACAGCTACCTTATAAAATGCCTTCATATTTGGAAATTCATTTTGGAAAGATTGACTGTGGAAGAATTAGAATGTGCAAGGAATCTTGTTATGGTAAGGGAACTATTTCTGTGGGTTTTATTAATGTTTCTGTTTCTGTTGCTCAGTTTTCCCGTTCTGTATAGGAATAAGATTGAATTTTTTGGCTCTGGTTACTAAGCTTTCAGCTCATGCAACTGCAATTATTAATCAGCTGTCATGGCACACCATAAAAAAAGTGGTTTTAAAAGTGGTGTTTGCTTTTTAGGCTAGGAGTACTAAGAGGTAAGGCTGAGAGTGGTGCATAATGCATATATTTTGGTGTGCCAGTGATAATGGTGCAGCGTTTAGTTTGAATGATGTGTATTAATTCTCAAACTAAATGTCCAAGGCAATTTGCCAACAAAACTGATTCTTTCTTCCCTTACTCAATTTGTGTGCCATAGCCTAATAGATTTGCCATGGTCTCATTTAAAGGCTTCTTTTATGCCTTTAAATAATTTGCTAATACGTATTATGAAATAAAATGTAAGGACTCAAGGATTTGCCAGACACAGAAGTGTAATATGGATTAAAGTCCAAATAGGGGAAGAAATCCACAGGAATTCCTTTAGTTGTTGTCTACACTGACATTTTGGTCTCCCTGTGAATTTGTACTAGTATGATGTTTATAAATGCAAGCAGGTAAAGCTGTTGCCTCTCATGCTTTGTATCAGTGGAGTTTTGCCCCTGCTTGAAGTTTTTGCTGTGTCCCAATGCCTGTCTATTTTAAGTGCTGAGATGACTTAAACCAGGGCAAGTCTTCAGTGTAGGCAAAGACGTTAACGTTAAAATACTAATGCTATTTCTTGATACTGAATTTGAGTCATAGGAAGCTGAGAAATGGAGAAATAAAGTTCTGTGCTCATACAGAGAGTAGTTTCCGCATGAAGTGTAGCAGCCAAGCCCTGACATTGTGCCTCAAACCATTGTCCTATAACCAAAGCCAGTCCTCAACACCTATGCCTCATACTTTCTCACCAAAAAACCAGGTGGGTTTTGTTGATTGTAAGCTTTCTTAACTTTGGATTGTAACAGAGATGAGTAAATAAGCTTTGCTTATGGTGCACTAGTTCTTTGGAAATCTGCTTACATGAGCAACAGTCTTTCTGTTAACACAAGACTTTTGGAATAGATGCTTAATTGGAAAAAGGGTCTCTTAGGAAAAGCTTTTCTACTCTGTATTTTACTGCCCCAGCTGCTTACTTCTTCAGTGGGTTTTTAATGCAAGTGATGGGACTTTACAGTAGAACACCGTGAGGGATTATCATGATTTAGTGGTAGAAAAGGTGAAGCAAACTCAAAGTAAGGGTGTATGAATGAAAATTGTAGTCTACTATTTTAAGCAGTAGAACTATGATGTTCTACTTTCAAGTTGCAAATCACTGTTAAATAGCCAGGGACACACATAATTTGATAGGTAGCTGTTTCTCGCTTGTTGAAGGCAGTCTGGACAGTTAGGTGTCAAAAGATTCAGTGCGTTGCTAATGTAGAAGTACAGTTGCAAAAGTAGCGTTACTGTGTTGCTGCTGATTCTCAATCTTCTCTTTCTTAGCTATATGTTATGTATTGTTTCTAATGTTTGTTCATTTTCCTGGATCTTCTAAACTCAGTTCCTACTGAGCAATTATGAAATTTGCTAGTGTGTCAGACTTGACATTAAAACATACTTAACACATCTGTGTTCAAAAATGAATATCCTGTTCTCTTAATTTCAGATAATAGTGCTGTTGCTGCTTCAGAATAAATCCCAGGAGCCCAGCAGGCAAAGGGTACCTAGAAGAGATTAAGTCAGGGTTAAGTCTGGCTGATCTAACCACATTTGTAGTCAATGACTGACATCCTAGTTCCTCAGCCCTTGGGAGGTACTGACAAGAGGGTGAAATATCACATTTTCTGGGGGTGATTAAATCAAACTTTTTGATGACAGTCTTAGCAAACTAGTAATGGGTGAAAAAAGGATGTTTTCTTTCTAGCTCTCATCTATTCTTTACAATAATGCTCTCTAGGTTTGAAAAGCAGAGTGTAGTGTAAAAATTTAATTATTGAAGTAGGTGGGTTGTTTTTTTTTTTTTTTTTTTTT
>NDXB01008697.1:0-11090 GCA_002631895.1 Agapornis roseicollis
GCACTGGAATGGGTTGCCCAGGGAAGTTGTGAATGCTCCATCCCTGGCAGTGTTGAAGGCCAGATTGGATAAAGCATTGGGTGACATGGTCTAGTGTGAAGTGTCCCTGCTTATGGCAGGGGGGCTGGAACTGGATGATCTTAAGGTCCTTTCTAACCCTAACTAATCAATGATTCTATGAATAAAATCATGGGTCAACACTGTTGTTGAAGGGACAACACTGTAAACAAGATACAAGTTTGAGATTGGGGTAAGGAGGCATGGTATGGTGCGGCAAGTAAAGGGGTGAAAGGGGAAAGCAATGTAAAAAATGTTTTTCATGCACTTAGTCTGGAAAACTAGTACAGGAACAAAAATACTGGAGTGTCTGGGACAGAAAGGTGTTTACCAGAATGGACTCATGGTAGATGAGCCTATCTGCTCTCAGCTATAACTGCTGCCACTCCATCAACATTCTGGCCTCGGTCTCTGTTGTTTCTGCCTTCTTGTGGCCATTCAATGGCAGTTGGGATTAACTCTTTAAAAACAAGAATTGAATCTATGAAACAAACTTAATGCCTATGAAATGTTGTCTTTTCAAAAGGGAATTAATGCCTATGAAATGTTGTCTTTTCAAAAGGGAATTAATGCCTATGAAATGTTGTCTTTTCAAAAAGGGAATTAAAATGCAGGCACTGCTGTTCTGGCACTGACTGCCATCCTTTGGTCATCCATACCAGAAAGGAGGTGACTTCTTGTCAAGACATCTTAGGGCAGATGTTCTTAGGAGTTTTAAGATTAGCCTTTATTTACTGCAGACTGCTCAGACCTTATTGGAAGATGGGAAGAGATCAGACAAGAGGATCAAAATGGTCCCCTTATTTGTCTTCCTGTGTGAGTAGAGAGTAATTATCTTCTCCATAAGCTGCTCTTGGCTTTAGATGGGGTTTGGTAACAAGTAAATGGCCAAAGCATCAAAGTTAATGGTGTTACTAATGCATTAAAGAAATAAAACTGCTCAGCACAGGGTCAGGTGAAGTTAGCACTGTGTGTCCTGGTGGATGGGGAGGGAGGGAAGGTGGAGGTGATGCTCTGGCACCCACTCATCAGGGCAATGCCCAGCCACAATAATTGCTTCAGTATTTCTGAAAGGCACCAAAGTGTGTCTTGTACATGGCCTCGTGTTCTCAACGCCCAATTAAGCACAAGGTCCATGGTTTGCGGAGATGATCTATGGGTCTGCATGCAGCGTACCACGTGTCCCTTTTATTTTAACAAGTTTCAGTTCCATAAATTAAGTCACTCCAGCTTTATAGTTGTTTGGTGCAGCAGGCATCTGTGGCAGGAGTCAGGGGGGTGGTTTTGGCTCTCACAAAGATTAATCTGCTCTTTTAAAGCGCTAATCCTTTCATCGAAGTTGACATGAGAATCCCAACCACCTTTCTATTACACCCCATTACCCACATACATCAATCTAGCCAGGAAAAATCAGCTTCCAGCAGCTAGGAGTGATTCATTTTTGATGCAGGCAGAGTCCATGCAGTTTTGACGTGAGGTTTCAGCAAGGTAACAGGAATTAAAGGGCACATCTTAAGCTGATGAGACATTTGGATATCGGGATTCTTAATGCTACAGTGTAAATAATCTCTTACCACTCCATTAAATGAGAGGCTTTCAGGGCATGCAGCTATTGTTAATGAATGCCTCCTAATCCTGACTTTCACCGTGTGCTAATTCAAGGTCTCCCCGTGTTTTTTGCAGAACACAACTATTTGCAAGTTAAGACCGCATAGGGGAAGGAATGATAGGCTGAAATGGGAAATGGGAGGCCAGTGAGTGCAATGAATCCTTGCTGCCTGTGCTCAGTGCTGCTTATTTATCCCACTCAAAGATAAAGCTGCTGCAGAGGGGGAGGAGGGAAGAACAATCCTTTCCTGGCTTTAATGAGAAAGAACAGATAGATGCTAACAGATAGAAACATCTCGACTATTGACACAAAGCCCAGCCCAGAAGACACTGATTTCTGGAGAGATGTTCAACTACTCCTATAAAGGCTTAATTTTAGGCACTATCAGCACTATCCAGTCAGGTTTTCTTTCTGTGAAGAAAGTAATTATGTAAAAGCCAGTTAAACCCAGCAAATATTTGCAGTGCTGTAATGCCTTGGGTGGTGCTGTGGCAGAAACAGTGCAACATGGGAAGAAAGCTGGTAAATAGCATCCATTTAAGCTTGCAGTGAAAGAAAAATATCTTTATTGGATGCTTGGGAGGGTTTCATGCAGATGGTCAGAATTGTCAGCGTGTCTTGAGGGTATTCTCTGCCATACAATGATGATTGGGGGGTGCTTCCTGCTGCAGGAAGGTGGGATGACTTTATCCCCTCATTGTGCTATGCAGCAGCACCACTTTTCACCCTTCACCAAATGCAGCTCTTGGTGGGGTGTGATATTAGAGCTGCAAAGCCCTGGCTCCAAAGGGGCCCTCCCTGGTGACAATAGTGCTGGATGGGATGCTCCTGGGCACTGGGCTTTGCAGGGATGTGTAAGAAACTGCTTTCTCCTGAGCCCTGTTACTGGCTGAGAGGTTTTATTTGGATCTTGTCAGTTAGTTTCTGTGCTTCGTGTATTTTAATTACTCAGATGATAAAGCAAGGCTTTTATGATGTTCTAATGTGACAGCTAAAAGCCCTGTTTTAATGCAGAGATAATAGCAATTTGCCAGTCCAGTTGTTGTGGTCCATCCTGGGGCTTGTGTTGACACGCCTTTGAGGTGTTTTGTTCCCTACTACTGTCATGGTTGCTGGCAGAGAACCCATGTCCTTTGCTGGGCATTTAAAGGAAGTGGAGGCAAAAGAGCTCAGAGTGCTTTTTGGATGAAGGTTCTCTTTCATGGATACCAAAGGAAAGGGAATCTTCTGGCTACGTATGCAAAACACCAGATTGCTGAGGGTGAAAATGGATGATGATGATGATGATTAATGAATGCTGAAGATGCAAAACCCATCTCTTTCTGTGCTTTGAACAAGGAGGTATCCTGGTTGTACTTGCAAAATGCTAGCTCATCAAGTGCAGAAATGAAGCTTATTCAGGCATCAGTATGTGAGAGAAAGCAGTACTAATGCTAACCACTGCTACTCACTGCTATTTTGTTTTGGAGGGTCTTATATTCAGTGTTTCTATTAAAACATCAGTTCAGCCCAGCTTGCCTGGAGCCTGCAAATCCTGCTGGATATACAGCCCCCTCTTCAGATATTCACTGGCTCTACCAGTGGCCAGACTCTGCTTATTCCTCTGCAGTCACGCTGGAGAGTCACAAAACATACCTTTGTCTATACGGTAACATGAGGAGGTGGGTAGAGCTTGAACTCGTGGCTTTTTCCACCACAAGATGCAGAAATGTCCTCTCATGAGCTCCACAAATGGCAAATAGTTGAGGCTGGAGGAGTATCTGCAAGAAGCATAGCTCTATGTTTGCTCTAGTCTTATACCTTTCCCCAGGGGATCTGCTTTTGGCTTTGTTAGAGATTGGTATGCAGGCCTACGTGGATGCTTAAACAGCTTCAGCTCTTAAAGTCCTTGGAAAGTATCTGCTTTGGGTTTTGGTAAGGATCTGCAGGGCTCTTCCTGCTTTGCCCCAGCTCTGAGCTCTCCATCCTCCCAGAGCAGCCTCAACTGCTGTTTTACTTTAAGCCCTGCTGATCAGGAACAGACCTAATGCCTTATTTGTTCACTAGTGACAAAACAACTGCACATAAATGCTCAAATCCCTCTGTAAACAGTTCCTTACTGAGATCTTGTACTTCAGGTTTTGGTTGTGGGGGAAAGGGTATGTAAAATCAAGTAGCTCTGAAGCAGACAAGTGAACCTCTTGCCTGTTGAAGAGCTGGATTAACCGAAGCTATGTCTAAGTCGTAACCAGTAATCTTAACTCTCTGTTTACTGGGTGCACTCTATGGACAAAGGCTTTGTGTAAAGCTTACTAGTCTAATGTATGTATAAGTGTTTATGGAAATTGGTCAATTATAGACCCACTGTGGAGGGAGTAAGAAAAACAGATTCAATGAGACTCAAGTACCACACCAGATCCTTGGGATGCTGCTTGTCTGATGGCCTTCTATCCTAATGGGAGAGTCTAACTTGGGGGCCAAAGTAGTCCCATGATAGTAGAGATGGGCTCAATGAAGATCAGTG
The DNA here is from genome assembly GCA_002631895.1 of Agapornis roseicollis. Taxonomy (NCBI): domain Eukaryota; kingdom Metazoa; phylum Chordata; class Aves; order Psittaciformes; family Psittacidae; genus Agapornis; species Agapornis roseicollis. Next base: position 4,170 of record NDXB01008697.1, read on the forward strand.
TGAACCAAGGTAACAGTGACCCAAGTGGCTACAGAAATGTATGTGTAGCTTGTTATAAACCTCCATTGGCAAGCAGGAAACATATCCTGTAAACCAAAGCTGCTTATGGGCATGGTCTACAGCCAGTTCAAGGGGTACTATTACTATTCATGGACAAGAAACCCCATTTAATAACATCAAGGCTGAGACTTGTAATTTACAAATGACTGTAAGCATGGAAGCTCATAGGTGAGGTTGGTACTCCATTCTGGACTGGTCACCAGGTATGAAGGTCTTGTTTGGGTGACAGAACTACAGGAATGGAGGTCATAGACACCTCTTTACTCTTTGTGGCTCCATTTGAGACGCTTCAGTGGGGTGTGCTTGGTCCCATGGATGCAGCCTGGCTGGAAAGATCAAAAGGTGCCTAAAACTAGTTAGATCTTGTCAGTGGAACTGTGTGTGTGTGTCTGTAAGCCCACATGGTGTGGTGTTCTACAGTAACCATGGGGACTTTGGTCAAAGACATCACTAAGTGCAGGGCAGCTAATCCAAGGGATGGCAGTCTGAAATATGGAGGTGGAAAAGCCGATCTTGTACCAGGACAGCACCAGGTGACAGCATCAGTAGTGATGTCAAACCTGAAACCCACAACAATGTCTTACCAATAGTTGCTGTTGAGGGGAGCTGAGTTCTGGTTTGTAGACTCCAATCCTTAGAGTCTGGCTTGCCTCTTATTCTAAAGATGCATAACATTGCAATATGTCAGGACCCATTTCTTGGTGCTCTTGTTTGGATCAGACCATTGATACTGGCATTGTGTGTGAGACAGCAAGTCTTATGTTTCCATCCTGTATTTACGGTATATTTAACTCAAAGCCACAAAATATATAGCAGGGGAGTGAGGGGGGAGACCTGCCGACCAATTTCTCTGCCTTAGTGTTGCTCATCTGGAGTGAGCAGAAAGTCCAGAATCAATAAGAGGCTTTATTTAGAAAGCTGAGGCAAGAGGAGAAGCAGTAAATACTCTGCAAAAGGCAAAAAAGGGTTAGACAGAGCAACTATGAAATGCAGAACATTACTCTCAACCTTTAGAGACACAGATAGGGTGCTATGTCAGCTTTTAATCATCCTTCCTGTGTTCAGCACTGTGTTTGGATTGAAAAAGCCCTCAATAGGATGTCCTGAGTAAAGCAAGCTGGGTCAGGGGCATATTTTCTGCTCAGCCAGTGAGTTAAATATAGAACCATGTTTTTCACCTATTGAGGAGAGCTCTTCCGGAGGAGAGAAGGAGGAGTGGGAGCTCTGACTCCGCTCGCTGGTAGCGCCTGTTGTGCATTTATCTCTCCCTCTGCCTTTTTCTCTCCTTTCCAAAGGGTTTTTGAGCTTTGCTGTGCCATTCTTTGGATGTGAGGTCTCCTTTCATTAGAGGCTGTGCTGCAGCCTCCAGCTCCTGTGACAGGTTGGATAACTCATGGCAGCGTACAGGAGGCAAAGGCCACATGAGGCTTGAGGGCTTCTAAAATCACCATGAAACGCTTCTCCTCTCACCTTGCAAAATGCCCTCGGGTTTCCAGCTTGGTGAAAGGAGGCCAAAATGTTTTCCTGTAACAGGGTGCTGTGCTTTATAGTCAGGGAAAAAAAACGTATAGGCTGGGAGAGGAGCTGGGTATAGCCCTTCTATAAGGTGTCCCATGCTCAGCTGCAGCCCCTTGCATGTGAAAGCAAGGAGCAAAGTGCTTCAATGTAGGGAAACTTCATCTTCTGCCTTGCAATTCCAGACTTCCTTTCTCTGGCTTAGTGGTGTATATCAAACAGAAATGAAGGGTATCAAAGAGAGGTGACCCAGAGCAGCAGCCAGGGTTCTGGACTCTCATTTTAATAATTACAGGGTGAGGAACTTTGGGTTTAATTGTGTGCTGTGATTTACAGCACTACCAAACTGGTCAGCAGTTGCTTGAAGAGGGGGAGCAGCACTTCAGTCCTGACTCAGGGACAGCATCAGCAACATTGCCTCTTCAATACTGCTTTTTGTTCCTTCGTCTTCCTTAAAGCCCATGTGTATCAGCTCTGCACAGTTGATGGAACTAACCATGGGAATGCACCAAGCTGAAGACCACAGCTTGCAGCTCACTAGGGAGGACTTTCCTCTTGTAGCCCTCATTGGGGCCCCATCCTCTGGCTTACACTGTTATGGTCTGGCACCCTTTGCATAGCAGGAGGTTTTGATGACTGGAGTGTAAATCCTCCCCAACTGCTGCAGATCTGTGAGATAAATGAAACAGAAGTGGATTTTGTTTAAATGAAATCTCCTAAGTGACTTAAGCCATCACTCAAATCAGTATCAGCTTTAGTTGAATTAAAATAGACATGAAAATGTTTAGGAAACCAAGAGCAGTTTGTCCTGAATAACTTGAAACCTAAGTTTCAAAGCTAGCTTCTTCCTTCTTGATAAGCAGCTGCTCAATGCAATAAAACCACTGGGAGTCACGACACACATCGGTGGTTGGTTCCCAAACATGCTCCTTAGTGATGCTCTTGCTGAATGTCACAGAAGAGCCTGGTACAGCCTTTCCTGTTTTAGAGGGGAAAAGGAAAGGTGCTTGGAGGGCTGGATTGCTAATTTCTCATCATCCTCAGCTTATCTCTGCTTTGCATCACACCAGATAAAGACACCCCAGGAGTTGTGGTAAGTCCAAAGTCAGATGCTGTCAGTGGGGAACAGTTGGGCAAAACTGTCTCTGCAAGGAGCTGTGGAGTGGTGGTAGTGAGCCCTAGCCTCTATCACTTCTGCTGCAGACTATGTAATACAGAAAAGCCTCAAATTATTCTGGAAGAGGCAAGTTTGGCAAAAATAGATAGGAATGAGTATAAATTCAAGAATACAAATAAAAAATGGTCATGAAATCCTTAATTTGAATAGGCACAAGCTGGGCCAAGAGTGAGGCTGTGGGCTCACACTAGGCAATTCAGACCATGTGGTGCTTGATGCTCTGAACTTTCCCCATCTCATCCATGGCATTTATTTTGCCTGTTCCATTTTGGCTGCTGTTTCACCTTAGATAAATACCCAAGGAATGTTTTAATGCACACAAGTAGGTGTTGGAGCCTTAAGGATCCATAGGATGCATGCAAAGGCTGAACACCTGGGGAAATGCTGTCAGCCCCCACCATGTGCCTGAGCTGGGTTGCCCCAGGCTATTGTGTCTTGTTTCATTTTTCTTACAGCCTTGACACCATATCCAGTAAGGAAGTGATTGTATTGCCTCATATTTTTTCCACTCTATTAATTATAATACCATTACAATTAAAGGAAATGTCAGAGAATCTTATTGAGTCATATCAGCTTTTGCACCTTATAGTTACAAATTAGTATGTTATACATTAGGCCCCAGTTTGATTTATTATTAGATCTTCTGGGTTCCTGAACTTTTACATTTCTTTTGCACATTTCCATTACAATAATACTTTTAAAAATCTAAATTGTTGGATATAATAGACCTTGTGTTTTGACCACTTTTTGGGTGTCCTGATTTATAAGCAGTACAGGGATATAGGCGTTCTTTCTGTGCTGACTACTTTCCTCCAATGCAGTCAGCATGTTTTGTAGCTGCAGCTTGTTGGATGGTGATTGCTTTTGGTTACAGACCTGGAGAACTGCAGAAACATGAGCAAATAGCAATACTCTGGTACCAAGAGCCTTTCAGACCAAGCTTCTTGTCCAGCTCCTGAGGGTGAGCTGTGTTGGCAGCTGAAAATATCTGGGATATCTAGCTGAAACCAAGAATATCACAATTAAGTAGCAAAAGTTAAGCTGAGGTTGGTGGCTTGTTACTTGGGAGACTTGCTGGCCACAGATGTAGAATAACTCTTGGAAAAGTATTTTCTTGCAATTACTTCTAATTACAAAGGAACAAGCTTGTCTGCCTTTTAAACTAGCTGGAGTGTCTGGGATTTGCTTTGTGGGCATGTACCTCCTTCTAGCTCGCAATAAACCATGTGGCATTGAAACCTCAGTTGTGGACCCTCCTGAACTTGGAGAAGAGCTTTGGTTTGTCTTAGCTGAAGTACTGCAGTGGGAGGCTTTCTCTGCCTTCAGGATCTTGTCTTTGCCTGCTATAAGAATATATCCTTAAGCAAGTCACCTTGGAGAAGGTGTGGTGGGCTGAAGGACAGAGCAAAGTAAAAGGATGTCATTAAGTGAGGATCAGGGTCAGCAGGTAAAAGTCCATTTCACTGTTAATGCTTTCCTATCTGGGAGTTTAATGGTGAAAGAAATGAAATATTCAGGAAAACTACTATTAGCCAGTGGAGCACTGAAGTGAGCTATTGCTTGTGCTGTCACACAATGTCAGTATTAAGGAAATTGAGTCACTTCAGTGCTGCAGCCTTTCAGGGTCTGAGCAAGGCTTCCCCATCCAGATGACTACTGCAGCATCTTCCTACAACAAGCATCTGTCTCTTTGATGCAGCCCAATCCCCATCATCCCACCTTCCTTGGTCATAGTAATGTGAATTGGAAACTTGCTACGTAGCTGCAAAGCCAAATAGTGCTGGGATTTATAACTGCCATGCTGACACCTAGAAGAAGCTGCAGTGGTGGATGGCAGGTTAGCAAGACCCAGAGCATCAGGACTACCTGTATGGAGTGGTGCCGAGACATTGTGTGTGTCTCGTAAGCTGCTTTAATAACAGGATTTTTTAAAGAGCACATCCTAAATACTTACCACATAAATCCTTGCAATGAAGGACAATGAAGAAAAATCTCAACAGCTGTTCCTTTATTGTTCAACCAAAAAGAAAAGAAAACCAAGCTACAAAGCAGCACCCCAAGGTCATGTTATTCATTTACAGTAGGGAAATGAAGAGGCGTGATGCCTTTTAGTGCACTTGGGAACTGACTGTTGTGCATTTTGGGATGCGAGGCTTCAAGCCTTGAGATAAGAGTCTTGCTGAAAGACATGTAGCTTCACTATTGATGCTTGAACTTCTCCATAGGAATCTAGGAGTTACAGCCTGACCTATGCAAGCTGCAGGGAGTTCTACAGCCATGAAGGATCCTGCAGGAGATTCCAGGAAAGGAGGGAATCATCCCCTCTGTCCCCTCTCTGCATAGAGCAGAAAGGCTTGTCTTAATTGGAGATACTGCTTTAGAAATTGTTCATAGGCTGGTTTTCATACAAAGCAATAGTGCCTCTTTATCCTATCCATGCCAAGGAGGAAATTCAGCCTCCCGATCATGGGAGCAATGGTGTGTGTTCATCTGGGCACTTCCTCGGGCAGGTGAGAGGTCCAAAAATGTTTCCCAGGTGTTCTAAGCACCCCCCCACCACCACCACCCCCCAGCCTTTCAGTGCTGATTCTGAGAACTACCAAAGGGAGGACCTGCTCCAAGCAGCGGATTGCCAAGGTGAGAACATGCACAGCTCAGATTTAGTCAGCTCATCAGAAGATGCTTCCTTGTAGCGAAGTGGGGAAACTGAAGTCTGCAGTTTAACAAGCAGTGTCCAATCCTCTGGTGTCAGTCTGCTTTCCTGCCACCACTGAGGTGCCCAAGAGATGCAGTGCTCTTGCACATCTCACTTTGCTCTTCCTGCATCTCCCTCCAGGAGGGAAGGATCTGAGCCTACTGCTGCATCTGCAGTGAACTTGATGATTTCCCTGCTGCAGCTGTTTGTGTCTTCTGGCTTTGGGTTTTCATAAAATTAGGGTATCAGGTTGTTTCTGAATCATTTTTATGTTGTGCGTTTGCTTCCAACTCTTCTGGTTCACCAGGGAGCCAGCCCTCCTAACATTCCTTAGTAACAGGGTAAGAACCCCCTGCCTCTGTGGTCTCCTGTAGTTACCACAGTAAAAAACATTTATTTGGTTTGCACAAATCAGGATTTCCCTTTGAGCAGCTGACAAGTTGGGTGTGTCATTGAGATCTATTGGTTTTTATTGAGATCACAGAGTCAAGGTTGCTTTTGGGGTACAGGTAGCATGTCTGCAAACATGTTTAAAAGAGACATCCTCTGCAGTCCCTTAATCTTCCTGGGTTTCAGGTGTTGCCCATCCAAAAAGCATTAAAGGATTTTGTGGTTCAGTGCAGAAGAACCATGAGACACTTACTCTCCTGCTTTTGCCCATGTGTTACTTGAGGATTTGTCAAGTCAGAGGAGCACACATAAAGTGCAGCTCATCTCCATGCTCAGAATAGCTGAAACCATGTTCAACACTCCTCAGATCTAGACTCTTGCCATTTCTGGAGTAACTTGGGCTCTTCAGGAACCTTCCTAGCACAGAGCAGAGGAGCACACTTTTCTCTTCTCACTCTTGGACACTAATAGTATACCAACACACATAATTTGAAAACATATCAAAATGTATGATCATAGAATGATAGACTCATAGAACAGTTAGGGTTGGAAAGGACCTTAAGATCATCCAGTTCCAACCCCCCTGCCATAAGCAGGGACACCTCACACTAAACCATGGCACCCAAGGCCACATCCAACCTGGCCTTGAACACTGCCAGGGACGGAGCACTCACAACCTCCCTGGGCAACCCATTNAATAGTATACCCACACACATAATTTGAAAACACATCAAAATGTATGATCATAGAATGATAGACTCATAGAACAGTTAGGGTTAGAAAGGACCTTAAGATCATCCAGTTCCAACCTCCTGCCATAAGCAGGGACACCTCACACTAAACCATGGCACCCAAGGCCACATCCAACCTGGCCTTGAACACTGCCAGGGACGGAGCACTCACAACCTCCCTGGGCAACCCATTCCAGTGCCTCACCACCCTAACAAGAAAGAATTTCTTCCTTAGATCCAATCTAAACTTCCCTGTTTAGGCTTTAACCCGTTACCCCTTGTCCTGTCACTACAGTCCCTAATGAAGAGCCCCAGCATCCCTATAGGCCCCCTTCAGATACTGGAAGGCTGCT
>NDXB01008698.1:7814-22439 GCA_002631895.1 Agapornis roseicollis
AAAAAAAAAAAAAAAAAAGAAAATGTTCTTTACAACTCAAAAAGAAAACAGCATTCTATTGGGCAAAGGAAATGGTTATTAAGAACATCCATACACTGCTAAGTGCTGCTTTAATTCACAGAAAAAAATCCTGATTCTATACCCACTGGAATCTCTGAGGTAAGATAAAAGAGAGACTTGCAGCATTTTCATCAGGCATGTATAGCATAAGATGTGTTACAGCAAGAAAGTGTATGCTCTTGGTACATCTTCAAGAAGCAGTACATGGTCCCCCTCCTTCCTCCAACATGGATGCTCTCTGCCCCAAAAATTTTATTTGGCAGCGAACCACAAATCCAAAGAGGAAAATTCCTCATCAGGAGAGATAGAACAGTAAGTCCACTTGATCTACTTGCCCTGTGAAATGCACAGCTGTGCCAAATTCCCTTCAGTGACCTGCTGTCTCTGCACTAGGGTTGCTTTATGGAAGTGCTGAAGGTATGGGATTCACAGCACCACAGGCCTTGTGCTAGTAAACACCTGTGTTATCTAAAAGGACGAATACAAAGCATGATGTCTGCTGCAGTTAATCGTAAATAAAATGCAAACTGAGAGCAGTCTATTGCCATCACTGGCATATTTTCAGGATGCTGCCATAGTCAACTGGCTCTTGGAGTAGAAGAATATGATTTTGCTGTTTTGACACCGTGTCACTTGAAGCTGGTAGAAATATTTGAGTGATGTCACTCTGGTATGAGATCAACCTCCCACCCTCTTTTTTTTTTTGCCAACAGCAGAAATCTTGGATTTTTTTGTTTCCTCTTAGCAAGGGACAATTGAAGCATTTCTAAAATTATGTAACATTGTACAGCCTCACTTGTATATTGAGGAGACTGCACAAAGTGTTGCCAATTGTTTTTGGATCCTAACATGATCCTAAAGAGCCTAAATTGATATTTTTATTTTCTTTAAATTCATGTTATGCCTACCCTTTCTATGTTTCTTGGCTAAATGATTAAGGTCAGCCACTTCTCAGCCCCAAAGGCTCAAAGCAATTTTTTTGCTATTGTGCAGTTAATGTTGGTTGGGTATTTTTTCAGGTCATTGATTTTGGTTTTTTGGCTTTGGTTGCACTATTAACACTCCCCCTGCCACAGCAGACTAGACAGGCTAAGTAAGTCCATGGACAAGATCTGTTTCTTCTATGCAAGAGGTAACAAAAAAGTGATGACATCCTTTCTATTACTTTCTATCCAGAATAAATTTCTCCTAGCAGGTGTTGATTGCCAGAAATTTTAGCCCAGATTTAGAAATCTCAGTGAAGTCTTACTTTCTGAAAGATGATGCTCCACACTTTCTCAGGATAAGGACTCTCAGATTTTCTCTTTAGGAATCTTGTATTTTGAAACTGAAATTAACAGATTCATTGGGAAAAAAAAATAGACTTCTTTGGTTTTGCTGAGATTTCTTCATTATTAGTCCTCAAGCCTCCTGAAAAGGTAATGTAACCATAACATCTTGCCTTGGATGTTCACACTATTGTATACCTGCAGTAGCCTAAAATGCCTTTCCCAGTTTTGACAAGTAGTTACAGCAACCACTACAGCAAGATGGATCACCAGCCAGTTGAGCTTTTGGACTGGCCCTAGTAATGCAAATTGAATTTTCCACATTGAGAGCAAGTTACCTCCTGACAGTTCCTTAAAGTACATAAGATGTCCAAGCAGTAAGGCAATCATGAGGTGACAGACATAGGTAACCGAGAAAAGCAGATGCCATTTTAACTTTCTAATTTTTAGTTAAATATCTATATAATACTGATCAGTTTCAGGTGCATCTTCAGTTTTGTTTGTTTATGTTTATTAAGAGTAGTTCTCCAGGAAGCCTTGCATAAACATCTACTGTTCAGGGATATCGTACATGAAAAACAGGACTATCAAGGCAAAAGTAAAAATCTGAGTCACCTTGAAAGTCACCAGTACTCGGAATGACAGTCTCCAACATACTGGTCACACTTCAGGATTACTGTTTTAGCATATAATAGCTTATAGGGAGAAAACCAGAATTCACATGAGCTTCAACTAAAGTTAGACTGATGTTCTGTGGGACTTGATTAGATAGACTGGTGCCTGTCGTTTGTGTTATCACTTCGGTGCATGAAACTGATTTGCTTGCAAGCAGTCCATATTTCAATACCATTACAAGTGCTACAAGAAAACAATTAGCTTCTAACACACTCTGCAGCTCAATCACTGGAGCAGAAGTGTTCAGTAAAACAGTCAATAGCAAATTGTTTGGTCCCATTTCATTAATCCTGTTTGAATTAATGTACTTTCCAATTTGGGATTTATCTGAAGCACACCATAAAAGATATTTCAAATTTTATCACAATGACACAGATCACATAACTCTACAATATAGCTGACAAAAACTACCGTCTGTTTAAAGCAGTAGGTATCTGGGAAATCAGTAATTTTTTATGTATATAAATTTGGGTGTTACATATATAAATTACTGGGTGTTATGAGACTCTTTGCTAACAGATCTGGTCAGACAAAAGTCAGATAGGGGAAAGGGAGTAAATTTCAAACCAAGTTCCAGAGGCCTTATGAGATGTGACAGAATAATCATAGAATCACAGATGACGGAAGGCAGGGGGCATCTTCCACTAGACCAGGTTGCTCAAAGCCCAGTCCAACCTGACCTTGAACACTGTCAGGGATGGGGAAGCCACAGATTCTTAGGGTAGCACTCAATTGCAGTTGCCTTCAAAATGAAGAGTTTCTTTCTTATATCTAATCTAAATCTATCCTCTGTCAGTTTAAAGCCCCTTGTCCTGTTTTTGTAGAAAGTTCTTCTCCAGATTTCTTGTAAGCCTCCTTCAGGTACTGGAAGGCTGCTATAAGGTCTGCCCTGAGTCTTCTCTTCTCTAGGCTGAACAGCATCAACCTCCTCAGCCTGTCTTCACAAGAGAGGTGCTCCAGCCCCCTGATCATCCTCATGGCCCTCCTCTGGACTCACTGTAACAGGTTCATTTCATTTTTATGTTGGGGGCCCCAGAGTGGAATGCAGTACTGCTGGTGGGTTCTCCTGAGAGCTGAGGGGCAAAATGCTCCTCCCTCAACCTGCTGGTCAATTTCTTTTGGTACATCCCAGGATATGGTTGGTGTTCTAGGCTGCAAGTGAAAGCTGCTGGTTCATGTTGAGTTTCTCATCAGCCAACACCCCCAAGTCCTCCTCAGGGTTGCTTTTCATCTAGTCTCTGCCCAGGTCGTATTTATGCTTGGAATTACCCTGATCCCAGTGCAGGACCTTGTAATTGGCCTTGTTAAACTTCATGAGGTTCACACAAGCCCGTTCCTCAAGCATGTCAGGGTTCCTCTGGATAGCGTTCTTCCTTCCAGTGTTCATACTCCTGAAGAGGCCAAAGTCTGCTCTTCTGGAGTCCAGGTTAGTAAGCTTGCTGTGCACCCTGGTCACTGCCCTGATGTTGAACTCTACCATTTTCTGGTCACTGCAGCCAAGCCTGCCTTTGAGCTTCACCTTCCTCACCAGCTCCTCTTTGTGAGAACAAGGTCCAGCACAACACCTCCACTTGGCTCCTCTATCACTTGAAGAAGGAAGTTCTCATTTATGCATTCCAGGAACCTCATGGATTCCTTATGCCCTGCTGTCTTGTCACTCCAACAGATACTGGGGTGAAGTCTCTTATGTGGACCAGGGCTTGTGAATGTGAGGCTGCTCCTATCTGTCTACAGAAGGGCCTCATCTGCTTGGTCTTCCTGGTTGGGCAGCCAGTAGCAAACCCCCACTATAACATCACCTGTCCCTGCCCTCCCTTTAATCTTCACCCATAAGCTCTCAGTCAGCTCCTTATCCATCCCCAGGTGGAACTCCATGCACTTTAACTGGTCATTGACATAAAAGGCAACATTTCCTCCTTGCATCCTTTGCCTGTCCTTTTTGAAAAGCCTATATCCTTCCATTACAGCACTCAGGTTATAGGAGGCACCCCACCACGTCTCTGTGATGCTATTATGATCATAGCCCTGAAGGGTGCATATGTCTCTAACCCCTCTTGTTTATTCCCCATGCTACATAAGTTTGCATAGAGTCATTTAAGTTGGGCCCCTGATGAAGCTGACTTACTGGCTGGAAGGCAGGAATTCCTTTGTGCTGCAAAGCAATGGCATATCTCAGGGTTACTACAAGCCATGAACACTCTGCAAATGACAATCTTGGTGCCTTCAGAATTACTGCCTTCACATTTCTTATTCATTGGTGTTGTGGAGGTCAGATGTGTTGGTAACCCTGTTCTCTATATGATTAATGGCTCCAGTGTTCATGATTTTCATCCAACAATGTTCATGATTTTCATCAATTGCATGGACTTGTAGCAAATAAGATTGCATACGGAAGTCTGTACATAGCTTCTGACTGTGCATAAATTCACATTTACATTATATTTGCATCTGGGGAGAGCCCACAGACTATTTTTTTTTGTAGTGCAGCTGCAGTGTCTTCAGAGCCCAGATATGGTAGCTGAACATCTGTCATTCAGTGCCAGACTGTTTTAGATCTTTTAAAATGGTAAGAAACTGATTAGTAGATGAATTAAATACTGCTGTGTTTATTTGTAACTCCAGCACTTCCTCCTCTTCTTGTTGAGCCATCATTTCATATTAGGATTTAAATCCTAATTTTAGTTGCATTTACAGGCAAAGCACTGACTTAGGAAGACAGATTTTAAAAGTCTAAATACGACTGGGTCAAAAGGGTGACAGAAAGGTTAGGCAAAAGGAGCAGGCAATAAAACAAGTGACTGCATGATGATTATTTCAAGAGCTAGAAGAGGCTATTAGCTAAGGACATAATGAAGTACCACTTCTTTGGTGATGAAAACAGAGAACTAGTGAAAGGAAGATGAAATTGAACAGAAAAAAGGCAGTATGCTAAAGCAAGCAGGACACATGTTTTAAACAGCTATTGAATGTTTCTACCAAGCTTAAGGGAAAAGACCAGGAGAGCATATCTGCAAGAATAATTGTTTTGTGGAAATGAATGTTAGGAGGATTCAGGCAGTCACAACAGGGAGCTGCTGAAGCTTTTACTCTACCCTTGAGCAACAGAAGATTTAGTCAAAATGACTGTGAAAACCTAGGTCATAAAATCTCTTTGTCTTTGGTCTGGCCTTACACCAAAAAACCAGGAAAAATTAATTCCTTTTTTTTTCCCTTTGTCTATATTATTCACAAAGATGAGACACTCTGAGTTTAGAGCACTCTATTGTGATAGTACTGAAGTATAAACTTCCCACCTGAACCCAATCATTCTGTTCTCAATTCAAGTAATTTCTGCCAAGGACTATGAGTCTGGGCAGTTTCAGCTGAAGCCTTGGTGAGGGAAAACATGACTGAAATTCTACAGACAGAAAAAATCACTTTAGTTTTGAGCAGTGCATGCAGACCTGATGCAAACCCACACTAGAGCTGGCTCAGCTGCTTTAAAATTCTTTTTCACTTAAAATAGAAGCTTACACAAGAATTTAAACGTTGCTTATATTGCTTTCTATGGTCATCTTGTTGTTGATGTTTTGGTAAACTATTCAATCATAGAAACAGATCGAGTAACCCTGGAGTGTTTAAGTTACCATGTATACATTTCCAGGTGCTTGATCCATATTGCAAAGCATCTACAGTTCCTAGTGAGTGCATAGACAACACATTAAGTTAAAGGTGCTCCAAAAGTTTTTCATGACAAGTACGGAAAAACCTACAGGCAAATGCTAAATCCTGGAATAGGTCAGAAATTTTTGCTCCATCCCAGAGCTTAGCTATGATGTGAACTGGAACAGCAAGAGACCCTTCTTGTGTCAGTCAAAATCCAGAGCTGAAAACCTACTCCTAAATGTTCCTAGGCAGAATAAGTAGGTGCTGTTTCTCTCATCTCCACAATAGCCCACCTCTCAAAGCAGTGAAGTTTGAAATCCTCAGCCCACACAGCAGGTAATTCACAACACTTTTACTATTATAAACTGGAAAGAAGAGAAGCTAAGGGAAGTGTGATGAAGGAGTACCAGTGACCACACCTATTGGCAGCTGGGCCCTTATGCAACTAAACAAAAGGATTCACATGATTAGCAAATGAAAGGATCTGTGTCCAGTGGTTAAGGCACACAGTAATGGAAATTGAGGGGAAAAGGCTGGTCTTTACCTGCAGAGCTTGCTTATATTCCTGATTGTATTATTCATTCCATAATTAAAAATTATGTACTGTAAAGTCAGAGTAGGTAACCCAATCTGGGCCTGCTGTGATCTCAGATATTACATGATTTGGAAGAGAGGAAGCTTTGGACATACATCCCTGCTTTCAGCATATCGTTTTATCTCTGTTAGTAGCACACTATAAAACTGCAATTTCTTCATGGGGACCAATACCCAGACTTCATGGCTGTGGATTTCACNCATTTTATCTCTGTTAGTAGCACTTACACTATAAAACTGCAATTTCTTCATGGGGACCAATACCCAGACTTCATGGCTGTGGATTTCACAAAGCAGGAGCTAAGCATCTGAAGTTTGAACATTAAAAACAAATTCATTTGGAGACCAAAAATTCCTCTCTTTAGAATTTTTTTTTTTTTTTTAAAAAGTAGATAAAAGATATTAAAAGGTAAGAAAAATAACCTATAACATACTTTTAGAATAAATGAAAAATAGTCTTTATATAAATTTAGATCTATATAAACTACAAAGGCTTCAGTTTAATAAGAATTCTAAAATTGTGCCGTGGTTCTACAAGGCAGGAAACGTTGGGACTTTCAAGTGTAAGAAACGTCTTGTTAACTTTCAAGATGCTAGCCAGCTGACATGGTTTAAACCCAGCCAGCAACTCAGTGACACACAGCCACTTGCTCATGCCCCCAGCCCTTGGCCCCCTTTCCTGAACAGGATGGGGAGGAGAATCAAAGGAATGTAAAACCTGCGGGTAGAGATAAGAACAGTTTAATAGCTGTAAATAAAGTACAATACAATAATAATAATGATAAAGGAAGTGACAAGGGGAGAGAATATAAAACTAGAAGAGAAAGTAAAAGGAAAAAAATGGATTTCTATGGAGAAGACTGTGTGGAGACTTCATAACAGCCTTCCAATACCTGAAGGGGCCTACAAGGATGCCAAAAAGGGAGAACAAGGGAGATTGGGATTAAACTCAAACAGGGAAATTTAGATTGGATATAAGGAGAAATTCTCTACTGTTATGGTGGTGAGACACTGGAATGGGTTGCCCAAGGAAGTTGTGAATGCTCCACCCCTGGCGGTGTTCAAGGCCAGGTTGGACAGAGCTTTGTGTGGCATGGTTTAGTGTGAGGTGTCTGTGCCCATGGCAGGGGGTTGGAACTAGATGGATTTACAGGCCTTTCCAACCCAAATCATTCTATGATTCTATCACAAACAGTAGTGGTGCACAAGAGTAGTGATTTAATAGGATGGACAGGAGGGGATTATTCAGTATCAGTGAGTAAATGCATGCTGGTTCTAATGCTTGGTAACTGCAGACATAGTTTGATAAAAGCAGAGCTATCATTAATTTCAATTGTACTCAGATTGCCCTTTTCCTGTACAATTTCCTGTCTCAGAATGGCCAATAAAACAGAAATTTCAAAGCACAAGGAAGTTTTTGACATATGATCTTTATTCAAATCATATTAAACCCAACTTTTATGATGATTTCCTATGAAGTAGAAATTCCCCAGAGCCAGCAACTGTTCTGTGAAAAATGACATTCTTGTCAGTTTGACTAAAAATAGCTGTAACATTGATTTATGAAAGCAGTTGCAGGGGGATTTAGTGTTCTGCCCACAGCAGATCTGTTGGTGGGATGCCAAGATGCAGACTCTGATGCTCCCAGGATCTATAGCTCTGGGATAGGCACATGTTTATTTTGGGTCCAGAGAAACTGCACTGTATCCAAGATGCTTTGAATTATTTCAGATTCACTGAAGTGGTTCCAAGCAGAAGTTTTTCTCTTCTCAAAACATCTGAAACTCCTGAGGACAGGTTATGAGTTGCTAAAATGTCCCAATTTGTCTTGCAATCAACTGAATCAGTGCAATTTGTAATAACTCTCAGCTGTATATCTCACCCCTGGGCTGACCTGATTGCATTGCAGCCTAGCCTTCATTTTGAAAATTAGGTTTCAAAATGTGCCCCAAATGATTTCCTAGTCCCCTTTTTTCTTTTTACAGCCAAGCCTGCCAAGACACTGAAACAATGTTTCTTAGAGCTGAAGTTACCCTTCTGGTCTCTTTTGAAGGGTTAACTTGAGATGGAAGTTTACCAATCCACATGTTCAATGTACCATATATCCATTGTCCTGGTACCTCAACAGGGAGGAAAACCAAAGCTACCAACCACTGCCTCCCATGTGGAGTGTCAGCACGTACTGTACTGTAACATACAACCTATCCAGACATTTGATGTCATCAGAGGTGCTCTGGAGTGAGCGCCTGAGATGGCATGGACAGGTATCACACAGGACTGATGTGTCTCACACATGATCCAGAAGGGCATCTGGAGAGCAGGGAGGATGTCTCAGAACAGCTCAAATGTCTCTCAAGTGGCCATGTACAAGGGAACAAATTATTTCAGCTTGGAAGTAAATCACATTTGATTGAGGTACAGACACCTGTTCACCTCACTAAAGTTAGTCACATTTGCTGAACTTAACAGCTGTCCCTATCCAGTACCTGTATCCCCACTGTCTGCAGAGATTAAAGATATTGTTCACAAGGTGGACTTTGTAGGTTCACCTGCATTTTAGTTGTCTGGATCTGGAATGTAGTACGACAATACATATTCAAATCTTGGCGTATGTATCAGAGGCCATCACGACTGTAGTTTCCAGTTAAAAATATCCCCAGAGCTCCTGCAGGAAGTGCCTATAGTCCCAAACACTGTTGGCTTATCCGGGTACACTTCATCCCTCTGTTTTACATATGAATCCTGGATACCCCAGTGGGATGACTTCTTGGAAAGCTGACGCCTGATGTTGCATGTGCTGCACTGCAGCACTCAAGCGCCATAGAAGATCTGAATGTCTGTTTGTGTTCAGAACTCTGAGCAGCTTTGTAATTTCTCTCCTATTGGATTTAAAGGGATAGACAAAAGGTAAAACTGAGCTTCATTTTTCCCAAATTGTGTATACCACAGATGCTTCATATTCAATAGAAAGTAACACTTGATGTTGGCTTCCTGTAGTCCTTTTTATTAAGTGTTACTTTTCAACGCACCCTATGGGAGAATAATAACAAGATCTACAACACTTGCTGCACAGAACCCATTAAAAGCATCATCTGTCATTGCCCTGTGAAAATGCACCCACTGAGAGGTGACACAAACGCTGATTTTCAGAAAATAAGGAAATTACCAGCCAAAGAATCTTCAAGTCCACTTTAGTGTAAAAGAAGAAGAATTAAAAAAAAAAGGTCCAAAAGAGATCCATTGTTGTACTTTGGCTAAGACATTGCAAAGTTTGGTGATAACTGAAGTAAGCACAATGATACTTGTCAAAATGCCTGTTTGAACGCTGTCTGAGTTCATAAAAATTGGACCCAAAGTTGTCCTCCCTCATGTTTTGAATGGAAACTCAAAAACTCTTCAGAGAGTCATCTCAAAAAAATTTAGTCATGAGCACATCAGATGTCAGCTTTTGGTGATTTTGAACTGGTCTAGGAGAGCAGTGAAAGCCTGTCTGCTTCTGTAACTGATCTGGTGAATAACATTTCGAAAATCCTCCTCCTCCTGTTGCTGCTCTATCCACAGCTACAGTGGACAGCGTTGTGTGGCCACAAAGAAAGCTGCAGGTTCAGCTCCAGTATTTGCAAGTGTTGTTAGGTGTCTTCATTTCCAGTAAAAGACATGGGCCCAGAGTCACAACAGAGCTAACATGACAGCTAGATACAGCAGCAAGCAGGCAAAAAAATAGGTGCAGGGTTTTGAACAGTGGTTTTGGTCTGCTTCATTCCACAGCAATGACTACCATTAAATATCTTGAAGAGTCCTATTAATAATGCAGGAAAGGAAGAAAATGAAAATGGTTAAGGCTATGTTGATATAAGGAATTAAGGAAGGCTTTTACTTTAATAATATCCTTAATCCTTTTTCACTGACTCTTCTTAAGAAAAGCTCTTGTATGACTATATTTTAGATAGCATTTGAAAAGACTAATTCCTTATTTTCTGCCATTGAGACAGAGTAGAGCTCATTGCTGCTTCTAAACCTATTTCTTTCGGAGCCAGGTGAGATCAACACAGAGAGTAAGGGAGAACAGGAAAGCTGCAGCTCTTGTCTCTGGTGATGTTTGCTGCTTGCAAACCTGCTAATGGAGGCAGCTCCTCAGTCACTGTGCTGGTGCTGATGCTGTTCTTGTACCGATAGCTCTCGCTGGCAGTGCCACACTCCCTGACCTCTCTTGGTGCACTTAACCATTGTGGCACCACTGCATGTGGCTGCACTGCTTTGCAGGACTGTGCTTTATGAGACCAGATTGCTCTGACGAACTGACAGAAGTAAGAGTTTGGCACTATGTTGCTGCCTTTTGAAGGATGTTATTGGAAAGAATAATAGAGCTCTGAATGGTATTCTTCCAGGACTAGAGGTAAAAGCACCACTTGACTGAGTTCAGTTTAATTAACTCATACAGGACTAATTAGCACAGCACCACAGAACCTTAGCCTTGCTCCTTTCAAGGCCCATAAGAATTCATGTGTTCAGCTGTATACCCTGTGGTGCTGCCTCACTACAGCTCTCTGTTAAAGTTTGAGAATGCCTCCCTGTCTGGCAGGGATGAGGGGACCTTGGGCATTTTGGAGCAGCTGAGCTTCTTCTGCATCTACCCCCAGGCAAGTCAGATCCAGTGTTATATCTAGTTTGATGGAAAAGACCATGATGAATTTTGCTGCCTTGAAAACTGTTGAGTACATACCATCCACAGAATATCTTAGAACTCTCAGATCAGTCTTTCTCCTTATAAGCACAAAAGCAGAGAACAATAAACACAAGTTGTGCTGTTCCAAGTTGAAAGAGTTAACTGCTTTTCAGCTGATTCTAGCATTTCTATTTATAAGTAGTGGCTCATGTTTGCCTGAGTTGTCAGACTGTGTGTAATTCTTGTATTAGTCATAATTTAGTTATATGTTTCTGCATGACATTAATATATGTCAAATATGATTCATCTAGGGTGCTACTTCTACTATTACACAGCACTTACACCATTGGATAGTGCAGATCTTGGGAAACCCTTAAAGCAGAAAACATATTAAAGTACCAAAAAAAAAAGATTAAAAAAAATTAAAAGGTGGAAAAAAAGTCAAACCAAGACTGTGAAGGTGAAGGACAAAAAACATATAAATGAGTAGGGGCTACATGTGTAACTCAAGAACTATAACCTGCAAAGTGAGTCATCAGGCATCCCACAAGATTAGCGTGTGGATACCTTCACTGAGAGAATCAATGCAACTCAGGACAGGCATCAAAATAAATAAGAAAAATTGTCCTCTTCAGATGCCCTTTCTCTCTCTCTTTTTTTTTTTTTTTTATATAAAGTGAGTCTAGAAAACTAGTTACATCTTCAGAAGTCAAGAGTTCAGCAGATAAACCCACTTACACTAACTCAAAATGGAAAGAACAAAGATTAAATCCCATTCCTAGCTTAGACTTTCTTTAATGTTTAGAAGCTGTGAACAAATAATATGTATACTGCTCAAACATCCTTTGATTCTTCCACTAACTGGCATACCAGGGAGAGGAATAGGTGAAGCAGCCACCAGTAACACTGAAGTGGATGCATGAGCTGGAAACCTAACTAAATTCAGCAAGGTCAAGGGCAAGGTCAGTATCAATGCAGACAGAGGGATGAATGTATTGAGAGTAATCCAGTGCAGAAGGACTTGAAGATACTGGTGGATGAAAACTTGGACATGAGCAACTGAAAGAGGGTAGATTTAGATTGGAGATAAGAAACACAATCTTTTTCAGTGAGGGTGATGAGACACTGGATCATGTTGCCCAGAGAAGCTGTGCCTGCCCCATCACTAGAAGTGTTCAAGGTCAGGTTGGACAGGGCTTTTGAGCAACCCAATCTAGTAAAAAATGCCCCTGCCCAAGATGACTTTTAGAGGTCCCTTCCAACCCAAACCATTCTATGATTCTGAACAGAAATACAGAGCCCTGACTCTCTCACCTTGGTAATGCATGACTGATTTCAGAGAGAAACCAAGAATGCAAAGGATTCAAATCTCCTGGTTCACCAGCAGAACAACTCTATTGGGTCTGACTGAGATGGAGATAATTTTCCCCACAGCAGCCCTCTTAGTGCTGTGCTTTGCACTGGTAGCCAGAAGGGTATTGAAAACACACTAGAGTTTTGGCTACTGCTGAGCAGTGCTCACACAGCATCAAGGCTGTCTCTACAACATTTCCCCTCACTGGTAGGCTGGGGGTGGGAAAGATCTTGGGAGAGGGCACAGCCAGGACAGCTGACACAAACATTATATACCATATAATGTCTGCTCAGAAATAAATGCTAAGAGAAAGGAAGAGGAAGACGGGCATTCATTATTTACGATGTTTGTCTTCCAGGGCAACCACTACCTGTACTGAAGCCTTTCTTCTTGGGAAGTGGCTGGACATCACCTGCTGATGGGAAGTAGAGAATAAATCTTCTGTTTTCCTTTGCTTCTGTGCACAGACTTTGCTTCTGCTTTATTAACTGCCTTTACCTTGACCCATGAAAATGTTATTTTCTGCTCACATTGTCCTGCTGAGGAAAGAAGAGCAGCTTAGTAGGCACCTAGCATCCAGCCAAGCTCAACCCACCACAACAACCCATTAGCTGTTTAAAGCATTGCTGATCATCTCAAACCATCACTTGACAGTTATCTTATGCAGCAAAATCTTCAGTTGCTGCTATGTGATGTGTAAAGAGCTGCCAGAAGGCAAGCACTGGCCAACAGTTTAATATGTCAGTTTCTGAAAGCTAACCACAGTCAGAGATCCTTAAATTTTCAAATATTATTAAGGCTTCCTCTGCTTGTGCTGGCACAGGGATGAAATTTCTGTGAGAATTCCCAGAGCATGTCTTAGTCCAGGGTATTCCACCACAGACAAAAGACCATATCCATGTAAAAAAATGGCAGAAGCAAAATAAACTTCTATTTAGATAGACTAGTAGATAGATACAACTCAGTTCAAAAGCTTTCTCTTTGATTTAGTGGAGGGACTTAAACATCCCTGTGAATGAACAAAGCAGTGAAAGTATAGATGCTCCTCTCTCTAAGTGAAAGTTGAATTCCTGATGCTGTATGTGGTGCTTCAGCAGATGACCCTGAAAAAGCCACATTCCTAATATTCAGTACCCAAATATATAAGCACTGTGAATTTAAGTTCCCATTTTAACTCAGACAAGACAAAGATTTTGAGCCCTCAAGCTGGGACTCCATCAACAAGGCATGATGTGGTGTGTGAGAGTGTGAGCACAGGCATGAACACCCAAAACGACTGGTAACACTCTTCTGTTTCAGTGAGAAGCTTTGGCAGCAAATATGTGTGGAAATATTAACAGTTACAACTAATTTCTTCCTTGGTGGTTCAGTGCTGCCCGTTTGTTCTCTAGAATAAAGCCCAAAGGCACTCTTTAAAAATGGGCTGCCTGTGACAGCTGTACTGAAAAACCATGACTAGAGCCATTAATCACCGTGTGACTATAACACCTCAAAATGAAATCAATCCAATATAATTGAAGCCTTTCTAAAGATCTGACTCAGGTTCTCACATTGATTCTGGTTATGTCCAGCTGAGATCAGATGGGGGAATGATGACTTAACTCCATTTCTATACTTCTTTAAGTCAGATAAAAAAAAAAAGAAGAAAAAGAAAAAAAAAGCTATGCTTTCTGCCAATTATTTATGCTTGAAAAATCTGCTTTTAAAGGGAAATGCTTAAAAATTGCACCGCCAACAATAAATTAAAATCATGGCCTCACTAATATAAATACAGATACAGAGCTGTAGTCCACAAACTGTAGGTCTGGAAAGCACTTACATCATCCATTCCCTGTCCCTCCCCAAGACAGGTTCAGTTTTATTTATGCCAGTCCTGACAGATGTTTAAAGACTTACAACTTTCTATCCTTATTCTTTTTGTCTTTACAGCTAAATTTTGAAATGTGATCTCACGTCTGCCTTAAGTTATTTCTTTTCTAAACAAAAGAATTCCAAGCCTTCCTTCAGTTTTTTTCTCATTCACAGTATTTTCTAAATCATTCTTGCCATGTGTTTCTTACCAGCTATGTGTATTTTATTGAAACTAGGTAATGAACACTGCTCACAGGTCCACTCATGTATTACCAGCATTGAATAGGAAAAATTATTTCATGTCCCTTTGTCCTGGGTTCAGCAGTTGCAGTCAGTTTTNTATTTTCTAATCTTGCCATGTGTTTCTTACCAGCTATGTGTATTTTATTGAAACTAGGTAATGAACACTGCTCACAGGTCCACTCATGTATTACCAGCATTGAATAGGAAAAATTATTTCATGTCCCTTTGTCCTGGGTTCAGCAGTTGCAGTCAGTTTTCCTTCTCTTTAG
>NDXB01008699.1:7221-19142 GCA_002631895.1 Agapornis roseicollis
GAAGAACTGAAGATCCTATAGAAGAACTGAAGATCCTGTAGAAGAACAGAAGATCCTGTAGAACTGAAGATCCTGTAGAAGAACTGAAGATCCTGTAGAAGAACAGAAGATCCTGTAGAACTGAAGATCCTGTAGAAGAACTGAAGATCCTATAGAAGAACTGAAGATCCTGTAGAAGAATTGAAGATCCTGTAGAACTGAAGATCCTGTAGAAGCACTGAAGATCCTGCCCTTTGTAGCTGAGCCTACCTGGCCTTAGTTGAAGAGGAAGCGCCTCTCGCAGGCTGCTGCCCTACAGAGCACAGACCATGAGCAGTACAGGCATACCTCAGGCGGAGGAGCCATTCCTAGTCTTAGTAAAAGCCACTGGTTTTTTTCCTTCATGTTTTAATGGAAGTATGCAGTGCCCACAAGGTTCCTCTGCCTCTAATATGGAATGGCTTGGCTTTTACAAGGATGCGGCTTTTATTCGTTGGTCTGCAGGAGATGGGGGGTAAAGTTTTATTAAGCTCTTCTCAGACAAAAGGACTCAGCCTTGGGGTTTCATGCGCAGTTACATTCAGTGCTAGACTTGCAGTGATGTTTCTCGTGACTTTTCATTTGGTTTCTGTCTGAGAACAGGAATCTTCCCATCCTCTTGCTTCAGCATTGTGCGGTATTCAAGCAAAAACCAGAGGAAAACAAGCCTTTGGCTAGAGGAGACAGATGTGAGGACCTGACAGGGAAGTTTTGCTGCCTAAGGAAAAAGGCTGCTGTTCCCTTGCAGCTTGTGAAGGGTACAATTTCTCCATGATCATAAGGAAGCAAATCTAAGAAACTTTCCTGTTGGAGGCAAACCACAGCTTTAAGACAGATGACTTGTCCTCAGAACTAGACATCTGGAACTGGTGCCCATTTTTCATCTATGTGTAACTTATCCAAATCTTCTGCTTTTCATCATGAGATCTGCTGAAACTCCATGCTCTAGGGCAGGGACTGCAGTGCCTTGTGTCAGAAGAGGGTGATTTAAAAGACAGCCTTTGGGTGCTGTGATAAGGTATGGTGGTGATTCATGCCAAGCGGAAGCCATCCCTGCTTGGCAGCTGGCACATTAGTGCTGGCCTTTGAAACACATTGTCTTCTGCCTCTGCCGTGCTCTGCTCTCCTGTGAGACATCAGTGACACAGAAAACTGCTCATGGCACAGCCCTCCCTTGCCATTCGTAAAGCTTTTCAGTTGCCTGGGAAAGGTTAAAAATAGTTCTCTAAAAGCTTTCCATTGCTTCTTTATCAGACTTGCCTATTGTGAATAGAATAGGATGGAATAAGGACTGATAACCCATGAGTGTTTCTTTCCTGAGAATGTCCCACTGCGTGTCCCAGATTGCAGGAAAGTCTGGTATCAGGATACACTGAATCCATGGGTCCTTCCTTTATCTGGAGTTTGCCTGGTGGAGTCAGAGACAGCTTCCTCTGAGAGAAGGGGGACAGGGCTGCGCACATGCTTCATCTCAGGGTCAGCTTGCAGCAATTCAGCCCTGTACGTCTTGTTCTGGAGGCTGCCTTCCTCTGTTAAACTCTAAGCTTACATCCAAATTAAAACACTTAATCTCCAACTCTGCAGGTTAAGGAGACAAAAAGCTTTAAATCCTGAATGGAGCGTAAATAGATGTGTCAGTATCTGTCTCTGGTCTGCATGGCTGATGTGCCAAACAGTACCCAGCTACGTGAAGCGAGTGTTGATGCTGGGATGAAGGACCATCTGAAGTGCCCACCTGTTCACATGAGCCTCTGCTGATCCATGTGCAGAGGGAAGGAGAGGGGGTTGAGCTGTGGCGTTGTTACCTTCTCAAATGGCACTTGAACCTTGCTGAGGCAAAGCTAACCCCACCAGCTATCACAGGAGCTGCAGGGTTGTGTTTATGTCCTCAGCATTCCTATTCTTATTTTGTTCTTTTCCGTGGGAAGAAGATAGCAAGTTGATATTGAATGCAGCCTTGAGAACCTTCGGGTTGTGATCCCTGAAAAGCTGGGCTGAGTGGTGCTGCCGTTGACTGCCTGCCAGGGGTGAGAGCTCAACCCCAACAGCAGTGGCACAAGCCGCAGCCTTAGTGCCAGATATTTCTTAACCAAATCTGCTTGGTACTATGGTCCTCGCAGGCTTCTCAGGCAGCATGGCACACATGCAGCAATCCCACCTGAAACACAGAGTGTATTGAGCTCCCCTGGGAGAGCCCAAGGTCCTGCCCGTGCCCAGGTCACCCATTGCCGGTGCTGGATCAGGGGTTTCCAGCTGGATGGCTCAGTTGAATGCTTGCACCAGAGATCCCACACTTGTCTGAATTGGGGACTGCCTCTGCCAGATCTCAACCAGAAATAGAGTTTGGCCTAGAGTTAGATGAGAGACCCACTGAGAGGATCAAGGCAACCAGCGAGCTCCACAAGCAACGTTCTTTTCTCCGAGACCAGCTCAGGATGGGATCCACTGGAAGATGCTGTGCTGCCAGCAAGAGCATATTCCTGCTGCTGAAACTTCAATCAGAAGAGCCTCAGCCTGCTTGCAGTCATGCGGAGTTCCCTTGCTACAGTCCTAAGAGGAGGCTGCTAATCCCATTGACCTGGCTTGTTTTCAATCAACGTGGGAACACTCTGCCTACACAGGTTGTTTTGATAGCATTATCTGGCTGCAGCAGGGGTTCCCATCCTTCTTTTCTTTCATATATTAGAGGTGTTCTGCAAATAGAATGTGTTGCACACCTTCTGCCTTGGCAATCACACATGCTCTGTCCCCAGCCATCTGCAGTGTCCATCTCTGGCAACATCCTGGCTTGCTTCTCCAACAACCTAATTTTCTGTCTCTTTAGTATCTCCTTTTTCTTTTTTCCTTTTAATTTTTCCTGAACAAGTTTTCCTTGACTTCATGCTCTTTGGCTTGAGCTGTGCGTGAGAGCAGCCCTCACTGGTAAAGCCACCTCTAACAGTCCAGGGACCAGAAGCATGTTCAGCTTCTCGTCCTCTTGCACCAGCCCATAGCGTGGCTGCACAGTGTGGTACCCTCCCTGCTTGGGAGATTGATGCTCTTTTTGTACAGCTTTCCTCACATCTTACAGTACACAGCTGTTTAGATAGGAATCCAATATGCACTTTGTTACATGGCTACTAATCATTGAGTCATGTGTAGTGTCTCTCTGTCCCTAAGACCTTCTTGGGAGGTAAGATGTATATTAAGACCCTGCCTCTATTTGAAGATGAAGTCTTCCCTAAGTCATGGGTTTTGCTAGCCCCATGATGCTGCTAAATATATGTGCAGGCAAGGTTTTGAGTTATTCCAAGTGTTTGCAGATGATATGTATCACAGAATCATACAATAGTCAGGGTTGGAAAGGACCTTAAGATCATCCAGTTCCAACCCCCCTGCCATGGGCAGGGACATCTCACACTAAACCATGGCACCCAAGGCTCTGTCCAACACTGCCAGGAATGGAGCATTCACAACTTCTTTTGGCAACCCATTGCAGTGCCTCACCACCCTTACAGTAAAGAATTTCTTCCTTAGATCCAATCTAAACCTCCCCTGTTTAAGTTTTAACCCATTACCCCTTGTTCTGTCACTGCAGTCCCTAATGAAGAGTTCCTCCCCAGCATCCTTATAAGCCCCCTTCCATCAATATCTGTGCACAACCAACAGTGGTCCAGCATGATGCTTGGGTTTCCAGACCACTGTTTTGCAGCACTCTGAGGTTTTGACTCTCATGCTCTTTCTGTACCCCTGGATCACTTGATTAAGATACAGTCCCTTCTATCTTTCCATGAGAAACATGTCACTGGGTGAGGACTACTGCTCTCTGGGGAGACCCCCTGCAGTCCTGCATCCAGCTCTGGGGCAACAGAACAAGAGAGATGTGGAGCTGTTGGAGTGAGTCCAGAGGAGGCCACAGAAATGCTGCAAGGGCTGAAGCAGCTCTGCTCTGGAGACAAGCTGGAAGACCTGGCTTTGGTATTCCACCAACACACCCCCTCTCCTCTCCTGTCCTGAGTAACCACTGCAACAGAGGGAGCCCAAGGTCGTGGACTAAATGAACTCAGTGGACATATTTTGGGACATTTGTGGTCATTTAAAGACATTTTACAGACATTTCACAGCAGTGGTCCATAGACTAAGGGAATGAGATCCATGTATTGTATCAAAGAATAGGAAAGGGGATGCTGGTTAATGAAGATGTATTGGATACTGCGAGACCTGAGCATGACATATTATGGAAGAAGGGGTGGAAAATATTTGGCTGGGGTAGGATTAATTTTCTTCACAGTAGCTGATATGGGGTGATGGTTTGGATTTGTGCTGCAAACAGTGCTGATCACACAGGGATGCTTTAGTTACTGCTGAGCAGTGCTTACACAGAGCCAAGGCCTGTTCTGCTCCTCACTCCACCAGCAAGGAAACTGAGGATGCACAAGGAGTTGGGAGAGGGACACAGCCAGGACAGCTGATCCCAACTGACCCAAGGGATATCCCATGCCATAGGGCATCAAGCTCAGCAGATAGAGCTGGGAGAAGAAGGAGGAAGAGGGGACATTGGGAGTGATGAAGTTTGTCTTCCCAAGTCACTGTTACACATGATGGAGCCCTGCTCTNCAGCAGATAGAGCTGGGAGAAGAAGGAGGAAGAGGGGACATTGGGAGTGATGAAGTTTGTCTTCCCAAGTCACTGTTACACATGATGGAGCCCTGCTCTCCTGGAGATGGCTGATTGCCTGCCTGCTACAGGAAGTGGTGAAGGAATTCCTTGTTTTGCTTCACTTGTGCATGTGGCTTTTGCTTTACCTATTAAGCTGCCTTTATCCACCCCATGAGTTTCCGATCCTCTCCACATCCCACTGCAGGGAGCAAGAAAGCAGCTGCGTGGGGCTGAGCTGCTGGCTGGGGTTAACCCATAGCACCCAAGAAGAGGGGAGGGTTGTGGGGAGAAGGTGCTTTAACATTTAGCTGTAA
The DNA here is from genome assembly GCA_002631895.1 of Agapornis roseicollis. NCBI lineage: Eukaryota > Metazoa > Chordata > Aves > Psittaciformes > Psittacidae > Agapornis > Agapornis roseicollis. The sequence continues at coordinate 12,192 of NDXB01008699.1, forward strand.
TTTCTCATTCTCCTCCCCCGATTTGGTTGGTAATACATTAAATTATGTTCCCAAGTTGAGTTTGTTTGCCTGTGATGGTAATTGCTGAGGGATCACTCTCGGTCCTCTCAATCCACAAGCATTTTTGGTACGTTTCCTCTCCCTGTCCAGCTGAGCACTGGCTTGACAGTGGCTTTGGTGGGCACCCGGTGTCCAAGCAAGGGTCAGCCCACCACACTCTGGGTCTGGTATGATCTGGTTAAGGAAAGCACCAACGTGCGAGAGACCAGCAACGTTAATGAGCCTGTTCGAGAACAGATGAGGAAGGAGAAGAACAGCCCGCTGCCTCCTGAATATTAAGCCATGTTGTGGCTATGAAGATGTCAAGTATTGCAGGGAGCTTAGAAAGGACCAAAACATCTTGTCATGCAAACACACGCACACACAGATACCTCATGCTTTTCTGCAGGGAGGAGCAGTAGGGATCTGAAGAGCTGCTGCTCCTGCAGAGCGTTGTTCCTGAGAAGAATGGGATGAACTCCCCACAAATGCAGGAGCAGGCAACCTTCTTGACAGGGAATGAAAATTGCTAATCAAAAGAATTGTAATTAAAGCAATTACCTTGTTCTCCGCATACTCACACCCTGCATGTTTCATAAAGTCTAATAAGTGCAATGTTAGGCCTCAATGGATAGGAAATTTCTGGTTAATCACTAGGGAATGGATAACTACTTCAATCTTCAGCTAATGGCTTTAACATGCCTATTTGAACTCAGGTGGTGTAATTGTGATTATGGAGAGTCTGGTCAGTGAGGTAAAGCTGGTCGATAAAGTTACTGCTCCCTGCATGTCTCCTAACAGATTGTGAATCACTTCACATGAGGTTCAGCTTCACTGAAGCCACGTTGCTTGGGTACAGAGTTGCACAGTGCTGCTGACTGCTTGGTCCTCTCACAGCCTGGGGTGGAATTGCCTGTGCATCCCAGCACAACTCAGAGCACTGAAGGAGGCCACCTGACTTGCCCACTGACAAACTCAGCATCCCAAGAATTAGTTCTTTGGTTTTTCCACTTAGCATGGGCCTAAGACTGCCCCCGAAAGTCATATTTCAGTTGCAATTACAGCTTTAGTGGTCTACTGCCACAGACTCGTGGTGGTCCAGTGCGCAACGTACTCACTCGAGAACATTTGAAGCCTTTCTATCTTAACCTTAACTTTTTATTCTTCACAGGATCCCAGACTGGTTTGGGTTGGAAGGGACCTTAAAGCTCATCCAGTTCCAACCCCTGCCACGGGCAGGGACCCCTTCCACCAGACCAGCTTGCTCCAAGCCCCTGTGTCCAACCTGGCCTTGAGCACTGCCAGGGATGGCGCAGCCACAGCTCCCCTGGGCACCCTGTGCCAGCACCTCAGCATCCTCATAGGGAAGAGCTTCCCCTTGTCCTGTCCCTACAGGCCCTTGTCCAAAGGCCTTCTCCAGGTTTCTTGTTAGCCCTCTTTGGGCACTGGAAGGCTGCTATAGGAAAGAAGAGCTTCCACTGGCTCTTCTTTTCTGCTTCAGTTTCCTATTTGGAGATGGCTTCAGGTTGACGCCTGGAATCCCTGTAAGAAAAGCTTTTTCCCTCGGAGACCTTTGGCACAGCTGAAGAACTCAGCAGCTGAATCCCAATTTCCAGTCACAGGCTGGCAGCTGACTCCATGTGGAGACAGGTGATGTATTGCTCCACATATCTGGCAGGCTTTGGGGTCTCTTTTAGCAGTGGCTGCTTGTCAGACTGGGGTCAGGATAGCAAAGCTTTGGAATGTAGCCTTCCAACGTAGCCTTGTATCCCCAAGGCTACATTGCTACAAGTGACAGGAGAGCCGGGGGTTTTAGCACCCTTCTCTCAGGTCATTTCAATTCCCGGCAACTTGGCTACTTCGCTCTTATCTCAGTTTGAGGAGATCATAGATGAAGGGCAGAAAATAAACTTATCAATCAGCTGCAAAGAGCATTCAGCAGCATGAAGAAGCATATTAGAGGCAAAGTGGACCTGTCAGAGATGCATCATGAGGTGCCTCTTTGGGAGGAGAAGCTCCTATGCTTTAACATGGCCTCTTTCGGAATAACCTAGTGTCATTTTCCATGGGAAAACAATTCATAAAACAATTAAAATCAATGTCTTCTTTGCTCTCTGGGAATGTTTCCAGCTCACTAAGTTAGTGCCTCACCACAAGTGAAATTAGACTTCACAGTTCTCGAAGGCAGTTATCAGGAGAGGGTAGATCTGTTTAACCATTGACCTGCTGGTAGCACTGGGGCAATGCCATGGAAGGTACATTCAAAGGGTTTGGCCTGACTCTTCACCCTCCTGGTGGGCACATGCTCCGTTGTAGCAGCAGGACAAGAGGACTTCTGCAGTAAGCACTTATTTAAACCTGTTTTTCATCCACAGTAACAGTAAAAATTGGGTTTGAGTATGTTTTCCCTCTCTGTCCCACTGTCCATCCATGCCTCCTCTCTTTCACTCTCCTTCAGGCTGCCCCTTCTCCACCTTGCCCCTTGTTGGCCGGTCACTCGCTACCTTCCAAGGTCCTCCCTCAACCTTTTCACTTCCACAGCTGTGTTTATTGCTCTTCTCTTCCTTCCTGTTGCAGATGCACTCCCCTTCCTCTCTGGTGATGTCCTGGCTTGGAGTTTGCCGGTGTTGGATTGCAGATTCCTTGGACAGAGCCTGGACCTTGCAACATGCTCGCTGTATTCCTGGCCAGCTATCAGTAACACGTTAGGCAGGCTGAGCCCAAGGCAGCTCTTTGAATGCATTCCCATGCCTGTTTCCTTGGCTCTGCTTCTCCGAGCTTCTTCTGTTACACCCCCAGCCCACTTACAGAAATCACTTCTAATTCTGTAGGTCAGAGAGCCAGAAATGTAATTGCAAGGACATCAGGGACTTCCTTTCCTCAAACTAGGACTCCCTTGCAGATGTTGTATTTCCCATGATGTTAAACAATATCATATAAACTTGATTTACAACAGAAACTGGAAAACGAGGTCTCCAAGCCTGGCGTATGTGAGGGATGGCTGCCTCGCTTTCCTGGGCAGGACATGATCACGGTTCTGACCAAAGCTGTACCTCATTGCCACGCAGTGTCAAGTGAACCCACAGTTGTGGCAGGAACCACCATGGTCCTTACCTGCAGGCAGGACTATGTGTGATACTGTAATGCCAACCACAGTGATTGAATGTGGTGTAATTTTGTATGAAGACTCTTAATTTCACTTACACGGGAGAGGAAAGCCAGTTCCGCAGCTGTGGCTTTATGCTGCAGATTTGATTTGCACTATCAAGGATGTTATTTGTGCCTCAATTCACACAACTGTATGCATTCGGAGCCTAACAACTGGGGTCCCTCTCTTGGAGAGCACTGCAGGGTGACAGCACCCACACAAGGTCTGATGCACATGCCTGCCCTTCTCTGGCAGCTCCACCAGGACCGGTGACCACCAAAACCTGGGATAGGCAATTCAGTTAAGGTCTGAAGCTAGGCTGAGTGAGTTTTAGTTCTTTGTCTTCATCATGGTCATCACAGAACAAGGTGAAAATATTACTTTCCTGCTCAGGGTGAAAACCAGTCTCTTGCCTAGCCATGACCAGGGAGTTCTGGGTTGTCGGTGCCTTCTGTGGTGGCCTCCACTGCTTCAATTGTTGCAGAAAGGAGATTCAATTGCTCCTTTCATTTAATGCAAGATCTTCAGGCCACTAATTGGATTTGGTCAGGTCTGTGAATGATGTCAGCCATGAGCTGTATACACAGCTGAGTTCCTTGGGTACTGCACCAGCAGAACCATGGTCTACTCTTGTGACTGAGAACAGGCTGGAAAACCTACCGCTGGCCTAGATGACTGAACAATATAGTCCAGATCCACTAGCTGCCTTCTTCTTTACAGAGGAGCATTCATCTGCTCCTTAAAACCATACTTCTGGGAAGAGTTGCTAGCAAGTCTTTCACCCTCAGAGCAATTCCAGTCCTTTCCATCCCACTGTGCTGCTGGGTGAGGAAGCCCAGCTCTCCAGAGAGCATCGCTGGAAGCTGGAGCTCACGCAAAGTCTACATGTCACTAATATACCAGCATCTGGACAGGCACTACTCGTGTTTCAGACAAGAGAGGCTGTGACTGTGCCAGGCAGGAACTTTCTCATGCTCCCTGCTTCTGGTCATCACTTGCTCTGCTGTGTTGATTCAGGCAGGAAGAATCCAGAATTCCCTCTGTGAGCATGCAGACACCCAGCAGATGGAATGTAAGAGATGTCATTAAAGCACATAGGTCAGCTGTATAGATGCTAAAAGGCCTAAAAGCCAGATGCATATAGGGCTACTCTTGCATCTCTTGGCACTGGGCAGGCTCAGAGGCCAGAGGAGGATTGTGGTAAATAGACAAACCATCACCTTGCACCCACCTCCTCACCCCATGGAGGTCATCATCATTACCAAAGGCTGGAGATACAGGTTACCCAGAGAAGCTGTGGCTGCCCCATCCCTGGCAGTGTTCAAGGCCAGGTTGGACACAGGGGCTTGGAGCAACCTGGTCTAGTGGAAGGTGTCCCTGTCCATGGCAATGGGTTGTAACTGGAGGAGCTTTAAGGTGTCTTCCAAACCAAACCAGCCTGCCCAGGTAGACATAATTGCTTGAGGTTTGGATATACTGTATGGGAAGAACCCACACGGATACATTGATGAAGGCTGAGGAATATCGATTGACTAAGGAACCAATTCTCTTTTCCTACAGGAGGTTTGAGGCTCAGTTGTCCCTGCCCAGAGCTAAGCAGTGCCAGAGCCATGCGGCACGAAGCATTTCACTCCCACTGACTCCAAGAGGCAATTCCAGAGCAGCAGAACGAAACAAAGGCAGCAGAAGGAATTGAGCCGGTTTTATGTCACGAGTAACTACAAGCAAAGCAAGGGCTCCCTCCTGCCTCATGCTCTCCAGGAGGAGCTGCAATTCCTCCCTGTGCCCAGGTGGGACTGCAGATTATGATATTAAAAAAGAACAAACTAATTATTTGTCCCAAATTGAAAAAACAAAAACCACCAAACAAAGCAACCAGCAAGCAATCCAAAATAATTTTGCCATAGATTGCCCAGTTTGATTTCGCTTTGCAGTTGCTAAGTTTCCATTGCAAAATGATTCAGAAGGGAGATTTCTGCCAGCGTAACTCTTACCCTTGTCCTTATAACTCATAAGATGGTGGCCTTAGAGCTTGATTCGGCTTCCTGTTCTGGTTGAACCTTTAGAAGTGTGCTAGCAACTCCTTCTCCTTGTAATCAGGTGCAGGAGCAGACTCTCTCCTGCGCTTCTGCAGAGTTTGCTGTGGAGAGGGGCAATGCAAGCCCAGCGTGGAGAAACAAGTCATGGAGCCATAAAGAAAATCAATGGCAGTTCCCTGGCAAAATACATTTGGGGATCTGGACTTGTATTTAATGAATGTCATTATCTATTTGCAGGAGACAAATGACACGAGGGACAGAAGCGTCTTTATGTCTGCAGAGTGCTCAAAAGATGTCCTTCCACATTTCATCTCCCACTTCTTTTCTGCATTAAAAACCCAGGTCTCTAAAGATTCCCCTTTTAAGACTGCCTCTGAAGTGTAATGGGAGACTTGTGGAAATCCTGGCACCACAAAGCTCAGGGAAATTAATTCCCATTGCACCGTGCATGGACTTGCTCTTTGCTGAAGCTGAGCCTGAAAGTGACTGGCATTTTTATGCCTTGTGTTTGTGGAGCTTTGAGGCTTGTATTTCACAAGAGGTGCAGATGCACCACTCTCGGCAACTTGGAAGCTGTCGTGTTTCTAAGGCTCAGACTTGCTGGGTTGTGTTTAATCCAAGACAAGTCCCAGTAGATTGTGTTCCAGCCTTCTAATCACCATCCAAGCTGTATTTTGATCTATGCTACTGCAGAGAATACATTGCCTATTTGGGAAGGAAGGGCACAGCATCTTTCAATGCAGTAGGACTTGGTCTGAGGTTAAGCCAAGAAGTGAAGTCAGCAGGTCAGGGCCCAAAACCAGCTCCAGCATGGTCATAGCTGCAGTGGAACTTGTGCAGTGGAGCCTGAGCTTAAAGGCAGTTCCGGAGACCCCCACAAGGCTCCTTACTGCTCTGTCCTGCATGGCACGCTGACCCCAGGTCTGATAGATGTGTACACGTACCAGAGCTGGCCTTGAACACAGCAGCCAACTCCAAGAAGGACAGGGAGCTGTTTGAAGGAGGGATGGTTGGTTGAGGGCCCTTGCCAGCAGCCTCCCAAGCCCTGTGAGGAGAGAACCACAGGCTGGGAAATGATCTGTGTGTTAGCCACGCACAAGGTTTTACAAGGATTTTGTTTGTTGCAGGAAGAAGATCTCGTTCTGATGGAGTCAGAGTCCTTGCTGCAGGTTCACTGGAGGGAGGATCATGCAGACATCACAGCACTGAGTCACAGCCTGGGGAGTCTGCAGCTGTAATGGCTGAACAGTTCATTCTTTTCCTCTGATTTCAAATAGCTCAGTTTTGGTAAGAAATCATAGATTACAGGAGGGGAACGCTGACAAAGTTGCCAAGTATTTCTACTATCCTACAGTTCACCTCGTATCCTTAACATGGTGAGTGCCCATCTCTCAAAACTTCTTCCTTCCACAGACACCTTGCAAGTGCCAATGCTGCCCAAGTGCCAATGCATTTGCCAAGGGCCTGTGTGTGTCTATACCTTCCCTATGGATCTGGAAGGGTGAAGGATAACACTGCCTGGGCACAGGTTAGAGAGGAGAGCTAATTCCAGATAATGTGGATAGCTGTGCTGCTGTGCAAGCTCCACTCCAGCCTCAGTCTTGCTAGGGACGGAGCCTGCCCGAGCTCCAACAGGCACTGTCCAGCTCGTGCAGCCAGACACCATCTCACAGTGCTCAGGTCCTGCTGAATGCCTTTCCAGACCCAGACTAAGGACTTCTGCCT
>NDXB01008700.1:0-14645 GCA_002631895.1 Agapornis roseicollis
GTCAAAACACAGCTACTAAAGAGAAGAAAAACTGACTGCAACTGCTGAACCCAGGACAGTGGTACGAAGGCCAAGTATATTTAAGCCTCACTAAATTACAATGCAGTTCATGGGATATGATTTTTTCTTTTGGCCTTGTTAATAGCTCCCTAAGTAAAAGCTATAAATATTTCTAGCTTTTCTAAGAGCTCTGTTACTGATACTCATGTCTGCAAAGGAATCTCTCTTACCCTTTCTATAATATTCCCCTCAATATTTTGTTCAGACTCACCTATCAATAGTGAGTGGAAGCTTTTTTAAAGACTGAGCTTAGAAGTAAATGATATTTTGGATCAAATCTGCAATCACAAATATGTAATTAAAGTTCTATATATACTGAATCCATAAAAACTCCCACACTATATCACTGTTTCAGGTAAATCAAATATTATAATCATTAAAGAAGCACATAGTTTTTATTAGGAAGGACCATAAAATTTACCTTAATATGGAATACGAAGCATACATAAACCTTTAATTTCATGTTACAAGAACCTAGGATTAAATTCAGTGCAGGCCTTTGTGGGTGTTATCTAAATCTTAAAACAAGCGCAGTATATGTTTGCTTTGCTTCAGAATCCAGGGAGAGATTAACCTGTTAGATCAAGCTGTTCAGATTTAGATGTCTACATGTAAAACAGGTATCTAAATAAATGAAGACCTGCAGTTTTATGCAGTAGCCTCCATTCAGTCATCTAGCTCCATTTGAGATATCTTAAGGCAACCTTTTAAACTTTAGGTTGTTCTAATATAACCTTCAGTCCACACCTCAGAAAGACTCAGATTCCCCCATGGATGCTCATCAAACCTGGCAGCCTTATGTCAATTCTTGAAAACCCATAGACATCTCAGGTATCACTATATTAAGCAACAGCCATTGATGTAGAACAGGAATACAACATCTAGGCTACCTTTTGACAACTAAATTTAGGGTCTGAATCAGCAGTTTTTCCACTCAAATGCCTGGCATGTTGTGTATGATGACAATGCCTAATGAAGATTGGCAGGATCAGGTTCTGCAAAATGTTGCAGTTCCTTCTTTTTTCCTTAAAGATGGCCAGGTGATGTGATGTTGTTCCTCTTTTATATGGTACCTTAGTAGTTAGAGTAACAGGAAAGAGAAAAGAATTGCTTCCTGCTCCTGCACTGTCTTCAGTATATAGAAACTCATGTCTCCTACTTCTTAACAGTATCCTCTAATTGATTGTAAGGAACCCTATCCTAATGGCTGATTGCCTAAAGTATAAGATGTTGATTTCAGATATTGATGTCCTTGACTGGCTGCTTTTCTATTATCAAGAGACTGATATGAAAAGTCTCAACCACTGAGGAAAAATACTGTGAGACTATTACATACAACTGAAAACGGGAGGTTCATATGAAGTACAGCTTTAACTATAATTTTTATTATTACAGTACATAGAGTGTCTTCTCCTCTAAAAGTATGAACAAGGGTGTCATTTCCTCCATCTGACAGTCACTCCAGATAGAACAGTGAATATTTATACATAAGGTCCTTTTAGATGCTTTCTTGAAAGCCTCAGTTGCTTCTTAGGGTGCTAACACTTGCAATAAACAGCAGTTTCCATGCCGGTCTGTGTCTATGATAGTATGCCTTATATGTATACACTTGTACAAAAGCTGAACCCTACATAATTTCTCTGCCTATTATATTTTAATAACCATGATGAACAGAAACTACAGCATAGATTTGAGGCTGTTATTACCACAGGCTGGCTATTTCTGCTTTATGGAGCAGCTGATGATCAATTACTATTTACTCTACTATGTATTTTGCTACCTCTCATCCACTTGTAGATTGCTAAAGCAAGTCTTGACTTGCATATTTTTATTCCACGAATAGTGCATTTTTTTTCCAAAATGCTGACTGCAGTCTTATAAAAGTGAAAAAAAGAGTCAATTTCCCAAACTTGTAAGTGCATCAAAATAATAGATGGGACTCCTTGCTTTTTTGGATCATGTTTGCAAGTTTTTTTTCTCAAAGAATTTTGCAGTGAGGAGGTTTTTTGTAGTAGCTGATCTCTTCTACAAAAGGTCCTACACATTAAGTCCACCCATTTTTCCATGAATTCTCATTATGGAGCACTGACCTGATAAATTATTTTTGCCTAGTAGTTATTGGCTGGTAATTTCTTGTGTACCCTTGAGGGTATTTCCTTTGTGGTGGTAAGAATGAAAATTGCAAGCTTCCATAACAGCCAGACCTAAGCTTCTGTCCAAGTAACACAGGAAATTATCCATCTACTCTTGTTTCTAGTAGTTCTGGGTAAATTTCTGAAATGAATTTTCCCTCTAGTACCTGGAGTGCATTTGTAACTTCAGGTATGGCTCTTTTCCAACAGTACAACTACATCATCTTAGAGCAGCTCACACAGCTAAATGTAACTGCTTCTGATAATAAAAAATGCCTCCACATTTTTATTGGAACCATTTGGGTGTACAACATTCAATTCTGTTGATGTTCAGATTAACTAAACCGTTATTTAGACTCTTGGAAATGTTTCCTTTCACACTGTGTAATAACCTTTTTGTTGATTTGGACCCGAAGGAAGATTTAGCCCAAAGTATATACTTAGAAAAGATAACATCTGTGCCTGTAAAATCCTTACAGAATAATTTTGAGAAAAGGCAATTATATAATGTAGAAAGATTGTGAATATGTAAATTCTCTGAGGGATTCCTGATAGAATCAGGACTTTTGTGACATAACATTAATATCAATATATAGTCTTTAATCAGCAATTTAACATAAGACTCAGAGTATGAGCCTCAACAAAACGGAAACATTTCAAAGGAGAATCATCCAAACTATTAGAGACTGACTAGTTAGCAAAATAGGAAATCATCTAAACATCATTGTAGGATGACAGATTGCTATTCATTTTCACAAAAATTATCTTATAGAAAGAGCATCGTATCATCATGAGAAACGAACATGAGTGGGTGTCTCATGTTAAACTGATTCATACCTTTTAAAATATGGAGCAAATTTGAAAATGTATTAGCTTTTAAATTTACTTCCCATAATTACAAAACATACACATGAAATTAAAATAATATTAAGAAATAGAATACGTGACTGGTTTTTGTCCTGTGGAATTTGTGCTGATACTCAATGCTAAGAGGAGTTAAATATTAGAGGATCGCAAAGAACTATGACCTCATCATTTAACATGACATTTATATAAAATGTGGCTATTACCCAAATCTTACCAAAGTAAAATTGTGAAGTGTGGTTTCATTTAAAAGACAGCTGATTCTCCAGGTTCTTAGCAAGGATATTTTGTGCATTGGAACCACAAAAGAGAGGTTTTGCTCTTCCCTTCTTCTCTCCTAATTTTCACTTCCTCATTTGACCACATTACAACTTAATCTAGTTTACTAGTTTACTTTCATTTACACTTCATATTATTTTAGTTTGAATTAGGAATAATTTTACTGCAATTGCATAACAGCATTTCTAATACAATATTCTCACAAATCTATAAATGGTGTTTCTTAGATATTTTACCAACTGAAGTAAAGGTCACTCAAACAAGTGACTTTAATAATAAAGAAGTAACTTTATCTAGAAGGTTTTCCATAGAACTCAGAGTTCTCTGAGAGTATTCCCCCATTTCCTTTGCATTGGCCGGTTGCATAGCTATCCTTATACAAATCTGGAGGGTCAGAATACCAGCAATAACTAAGAAAGCAGAGTGGTATGTAGGGGGATATGCTAAATATTTGAAATCAAAGGGTTATCTATCAGTCTGCTACAGATTTTTTCTTTCTTAGATTTAGATGAGAAATAGAACATAGAACTAGGATGAAGATTAATATGAAGGAACAGATTGTTATTCAGCTTAGTGCTCAATATTTATTATATAACAGCTTACTACTTCACCTCTGAAGAGAGGTGTTCCAATTCTCAGGCATCTTATGTCCTGATTTTGCTATGAAAGCCCAGGAACAGCAGTACACCCATTGTGAGAGAAGCCAACAACTTTAAGATTATTATTCTTTTTCATTTCCTGCAGCAAGATAAATCTGCATAGAACTTTATTACTAGAATATATGTATTGTATGTAGATTACAGGATATCTGACATATCTTTTACTTCCTGACCCATTTTTCTGTTACAAATATAGAATGATAATTGAGATCTCTTCAATGTACCAAGCCAATGGTACCTAAGGGTTCCAGGCTGAAAAGCAGAGCTAATATTTCCACAATTCTGGTATTCATAAACCTTTCAAAAAGGGAAAGTATTTCTGGTCAGTATAAAATTTCCAGTGATTCTAGAACTAACACCTAGTAGAGCTAGAAATCATCCAAACCCTGCCACCTCTTCTTGAAAATTAAAGTCACGTGCCTCCCAGCATGGCTTCTCCAGTATAGAAGTTCATTTGTCTGCTGATTTTTAGAGCAAAACAAAACTAGAAACATTCAAAATGAAGCCGCATCTGTGTTCTCCTTAATGACAAGGTCAGAGAACACATCTGTGAACACCACATTTGTGACAAATATTAGTACTGTTGCTTAGAATACTATTGGATGCACTCTGATAAAAAGAAAAATAAAATAAGATTATCTATAGGATATAAAAAACTGTTGTTATTCTTGTTGCTTAATAAGTATTAATTTTTAAAATTACACGTTTAAAACTCAAGATGATGCTGGTTAGTAAAAGTAGTCTAAATAAATAATTATAATACTTTCTGACAATTCTGTATGCAGCAGTTGCTTCTTAAATCTGTTTTGTGAAGAAATGAACAGTACTTGCAGGTTGCTGTTTTTTTAGGAGAAACTAACATCTGTGGTTAAGAATATAATTTGATCTCACACATGAAAGTACATTAAAACTGGAAACATTTCCACCTGTTAGGGAAGTAGTCATATATTTATTCCTTTTTTATTCTTTAATCTTTCAATTTTATTTATTTCCTGATTAAGTTGTGATTTATACACTGAACCAGGAGCCAATGTTTTTGCAAGCTATAGGTGAGTCCAATCTATTAAACAGACATTTAAGTTGTTCAGTTACAGCACCGAAAGAATTGCTTATCTCTTGGTAGTCAAAACTTGCATCAATGGCTACCTGAATTCTCCAGAATTCTATTCAGAAGCTGAAAAGGCAAGCTCATCCTCTTTTGTAATTTCATAATCCATATTTTTTTTAAATAATTTCATAATATGTTATAATTTGTTAGGTTGTGGGTTTCTTGGTTTTTCTTCATGTTTCAGCTCACTTCAGATAAATTTTATAAATATTTTAACTTTTATTTTGATATAAAAATTATATGTAACATTTTTGGATCAAAATTAAACCTATACTGCTTCTCAAAGCTGCTGAAACTAAAAAGCAAGAACCACTTTCTGTTCTTGGCTTGATGCTTGAGCTGTTTATCATTTTTATTCTGGACAGTCACTTGAAAAAAAGAGAAAGAACTGAAAGCAATAGGAATTTAACACAGACCTGCATTTTTCTAGCTGAATTGTGTCAATATTACTTTACTAAATTGTGTTTTCCCCAATGTAAATACTGGCTTCTGCATCCCCATCCTCTGCTGCATTTGTCAGTCGTGGTTCCACTTCCTTTCTTGAGCTGGCTTAGGTGTTTGCTAGGCCCTTCAGTCACCAGTTCTGTCGATACTACAAAAATCACTATATGACTCCCAGAAGGAACTAACAATACCTGATTTGAGTACAAAGCAAGGTGTATCAACTCACAGCTGAAATTTAGGTTCGTGCACAATTGCAACATACAATGTAAGCTGGCAACCACAGACTCATAGGCTGCATCAAGCTCTTCCTCATTTTATTTCTCTCCCCTTTAACTTTTTGACACTATGAGGATCTAAATTCAGCCAAAAAGGGCAATCTTCTGTGTCATTAGAGAGAATTATCTGAATGTCCCTAAAGTGTGTTAAGAACTTAGCCTACTTTATCTTGCCAGTAACTACTTTTAGTCTATTTTATCATCTAAAAGGCTGATGATTTCTACTGTATGTCCTCCAAGTCTTTGAAATGGGCTATGCCTTGGGCTGAACTCTATGCTGTCAGGTTTGCTAAACCTGCTCAGGGCATGCAAAGTTCAGAGAGTTAGATCTGTACCAGTACCTTGGGCCTGAACATCGTTGCAGCTTGCATGAGGGAACCTCTTCTCTCAGATGTTACAAAGCTTATATTTTTAAATGCCCGATGGTCAATTTTGCTGCCAAATGAAATTAGCACCAATTGGACATGATCTCCAGGGCTATGTGAAACCAGACAATAAATTTTCTAAGTATCTCTCTGACTTAGGTACCTAATTCAGCCTATGTATCCAAATCTTCCTTATGTTTTCTCAAAGCAAACAAGCAATGTTTGGGATGGGTTTGGGATGGATTTGTGATGGGCTGCAGTTGTGATCAGAAGATGCTTTGGACTGAGAGCCATCAACTGTATGAATGCTTTACAGTGTTGCTCTGTAGTTTGGGTAAAATCATTTGTCTGAAGCAGTTGATCCTTTGCTTTCAAGAGTCACCCAGGCACAGCTGGGGAGCGGGGGAGGGATGAAATTGTAATAGAGATTTTAACATATTACTTTATTAAAACATTTATTAAAGACTTAAATTGAACACACTGGAATTACTGAATACCTAAATCTTTAAATGACTAGCAGTTTCCTGTTTCGCTGATGGACGTACCGAATAATTGTATAGGATTTCAGTATTAGATGACCCTTTACTAGGACAATGGTGACAGTGTAACTGATATTTTTGTACAGTTTGTTTTCAACCTCCTGTCTACTATCTCTTTCTATAGTTTTTTACAGTTTGGGCCACAAGTTTGTTTTATTTTGGCTTTAATCTATCATCCATATAAAGAAAAAAAAAGCCATTTAAATCAATTTAATTTAATTATCCCTAAAATTGTATTTAGTAATCTAAAGAAATTAAATAGTGATTTATACATCAGGGTGCAAAACATAGTGCTGATGAATAGACAAGTTCATTTCGTTCTAATGAGATAGCTTGCTGTACCACTGATGTTTTACCATTTTATTGTGACATACTACAACGTATAAACATATGAACTTTATAAACATATTGTGACATACTAGAACACATCAAAGCTCATTGAGGTGCTCATGTCAGTGAAATGGCAAAAAACTCCAGCATATATATATATATATTGAAAGCCACACACACATACCAATTACACATCCCACCCACATACATGTATTTTTTACATATACATAGCTATAGCCACATACATATACACATTAGCATGGAAGGCTGTTGTAGCACTCATCACATCTGAACTCTGCCTGAACTGTGTCTTCTGTGTGGTTCTCAGTGTTTGAGAATAAAGGAAGTAACTGCTCATAGTGTATTGGGTTTGCCTTTGAAATAATACCACAAAACTGTCTACAAAATGCTCACCTAACAGTGGTGCTGAAATTAGGTGCTTAGGGTTATTGTCTTCCTCTAGTCTCAGAGCTATGTGAAATGTCAGTTAATTGAAAATGGTAACTGTTCCACATAACAACATCAACTGCTTCATTCCAGGAAATGTGCTGCTCTTAAATTAATAGCCATCGATCCAGAGGTATTTTGTGATTCTTCCCCATCCTTTTCTCAAATTATCCAGCTACCAGTCCTTGGGAGAAAACCTATTTCACCATTTTTATTGACCATTCCTTACTGAGTGACCTGGCTTCCTGTTCAGATAGACTAAAATAGGCCTATCCGTCTGAATGTATGTCAAGCAGACTGAGCCACCTAACTTTCAAAGCACCTGCTGCTTCTTACTATAAATAATCAAAATGAAAACAGTTAAGTAACAGTACAGCACAGTCAGGTAGTTATTACTGATTAATACAATGAACTACTCTTTCGTAGTAGTAAAAATTGTTAAAGTTTCTTTCAGTACTGCACTTCAGTCAAACTTAAATCTCAGTTTGATTTCTTATGAAGGAATGTAGGACATCTGGGATTTTTGTTTGACAAAAGAATACAGCATTAATGCAACCTATCTGAGTAAGAAATGGCAATATGTCTTCATTATTACATAGAGAACAATTGGAAAAGCTTATGAATTATTTAGCAGTTATTTTGAAAGTTGTTCCAGGTTCAGTACATGTTTTGTTCCATTGTAGAGACATTTTTTGTTCTTTGTGTACTGATAAAGGAATCATTAAAAAAGTCCAATATAGCTTTTACATTAGCTGATGAAAACACTCATAAAGATGCAACACATGTTATTTTTTGTAGGTTTAGTTTTGTGAATTATCACTCTAATAAATTTAAAATTTCATTTCAAAATCAATTGTAAATTTTATCAAGCTAATCCATTTTTGGAATCAAATTATTTTTGGTAGTACTGAATAAGAAGACATATTTCCAAAGCTCTCATTTCCATTCCGACTTGGAACAGTTTCACCTTCACTGACATATTAAAAACTACGTCTATTTATTCCTAATGTTTAAATTCCAGAGTGAAATTTATATGAAAAAAGAATGATGAAAAATGCAGACAGAAATACAAAGTTTTTAAATAAATGTTTATTAAAACCTGGTTGTGCAGTGGGCTAGAAAATGCCTCCTTTAATCTCAGAAGAAAGCATTCTACATTTCTGTGTTCAATGGTTTTTGCTTACAGGGGTTGCAATTCAATGTAAACTCTAACAATTGCCTGCAGGAAAGAAAAAGAGGTCTTGTATAATATAAAATACCTTATTATTATTTCAAAAATAATATGTTGGTTGCAAAGAGCTTCCATGTGTGATCTTAAGTTGCTGTATTTTTGTTTTCTCTTAGTTTTTAATAGATAGTTTTGTATGAGAAATTGAAGAGAGAAATCTGATTAAAGTTTCTAGGACAGCTACAGTATAAAATCAATTGAAATTACATTGCAACATCACATACATAATGAATTCTGTTGTTATATACCAGTTTTAATGCTCAATCTGGTTTATAGTTAATCTAATCAAAAGGTAAGGGAGCCAGGGAATATTTTAAGAAAAATGTACAGCAGCTCAGAGGGGATGAAAAAGATCCCCAGGCATATGGTGCTAATGACAGTGGGATGACTGTTGTGAAGAATTGCAAAGGAACAAGTCACAAAAGGTGGGCACCTTTTTGCATTGTTTATGCCTGTGGCATTGAACATGTGCACAATTCATCCTATTTCTTGCTTTTTCATACATATTTTCTCCTTGAGCAAATTTCAGATGCACAATTGCAAAGTAAGTGTGAATCCAGATATAATTGAATGAATGGTTTGGTGGTTATGCAGAGCAGTTCCTTTTCAAAATCAAAAGTTATCCTTTCTTTTTTCTTTTTGCAGATTCTGTGCTGCTATTTGTCTCCATGCTCTAATTTACTCTATTTCAATATCTAAGCTTGCCCATATTTCATTCATTTTATTGGTTAAAAAATGAGCAAGCACTGTTACAAATTATTGAAACTTCAGTATCATCTCTCATGTGTCACTTTAAGCTCACATTATTTCATCACATTTCCAGTTTATTGAGAGCTTTTGGAATTTGAATCACTTAAGCAAATTTGTACAGCCTTGAGAGTCAATTCGGATTATCTGAAAATATTTGAATATGTAAGCATAGCTCTAAGTGCTGCTCTTCTCAATAAGGCTTGAAGATCACAGCCATTTTAAGCCTTTGGAGCTTTAGCTCTTTAAAGCTTATACTAGCAGCAAAAGGATGTCTTTCTCAGACTGATTTCACATTAAAATATCATAAAAATAACATTAATTACAGAGATGAGGATTACAGATGTGGATGACAGCTAACGATTGAAAATGCTAAGTAAATCTGCAAGATAGCAGTAACAACTTAATTAAAACAAAATGCATCTGCATTGGAGCACAGCAATAAAGAAAAAGTGGCAATCCATGGCAAATAGTAATGAAAATATGAATGATTCATCCAAAGTATGTAAGAGTAGCATGTAATAGATTGGCTCTGTTACGTATAATTTATGCCAACCTTATACATTAGTGTTGTAACAGCTGTCCAAAATTTAGAATATGCTGTCTTTTGAGTGCCAGGTATTTTAGGGGGTAACTACCAATTACACCAAAACTGAGTAATATTAGAAATGACTTAATGTTTTATTTCCTCCCATGAACAAGCTGGCTCTGATACCTTTGCAATAGAAGTCATTAACTTCACTCCCCGATTTAAAGTGAAGCTGCCCTTTCCCAGTTATCAAATGGACTGAAATGACCTCAACAGAGATTACTGTAAAGTCAGTGCCAAGAAGCAGAGTTACATCAATGCCTGTACACACCAGGTGGTATACTACCTAGTACATATGGCCCACACTTGGCACATGCAGAGTTTATCTCCTGTTCAGGTCTGTTTTGAAGAAACCCTTTTATGCCTTACTCTGTATGCTCTGAAAAGTCAACCATTGGTAATTTATATGCAACAATATTAGTGTTTAAAAAAATGCATCTTACAAAGGTTAAAGGCGGAAGTCTTTTATCTCTCTGGTGTGGAGGGGATAAAAACTAGACTCCCCTTGTGTTGACTTTTTCTACATAGTGTGTAGATGGAGAAAGTGCACAGAACAATTGTCACTGGAGATGCAAACAGCAATACCTGCAGTTGTTATAATGATCATAGCTACTCCTTTTCCTGCTCTGCTCCTGTCATAAACCAAAGGGTCTCACTCAAAAGAGTACATAATCCTGAAAAAGATCTTTTTTTGGAAACATCACATAGCACTTTCTTTGTTTTAAACATGCACTTAGCTTCCTGTTGATGTGAGAGAGAAGGAGTAATAACCTGAATCACGGTAGCAGGTTTGTGCTACAGCAGTCCACACTGCATGTTGCCTATAAGCAAACTGAGTATCTGTTTTTTGTCTCATGTTGGTGTTGGACAACTAGAATGCATATACTGTAGGAACTTCTGAGATTTCTGATTCCGCATGGATATACATTCTTTAAATATTAATATAATCACTTGAAATTATAGAAATTAAGATTAGGGTTTTACTGATGGTGGAACTTGCATCACTTGGCTGGTACTCTGCGGTTTTTTAATATTAGGGGAGAAGAAAAAGGAACTTTAATTTACATGTAGTGTACACATTACATTTATTTGTGTTAATTTGAATATTACTTTTAATACAGAAATCTGTATTGTTCAAGATCTTTAAGTAAAAAACAGCACACCACATCCAACTCACAAATTATTATTATAATGACAGTTACTACCTTTGTTTCCCTGAAGTATTTAGATAAGTTAATTGTCTTTGCTTACACATGTGCCTGACTATTCTCATATAATGTTCTGATAATAAGAAAAACTATCTTTGTGGTGGGAAATACCTAACTACGCTTACAAAGGATAATGTTGCTTTTGTAATTTTTGTAGCTACTTCTATAACTTCCCCTGCTACAAAAAACTTCACATTTCCATGTGCAAAATTCTGCTCTGGAAAATGTCAGTTTAAAATTAGTTTCATGTAAACCAGGAGTTATTTTAGCTTAAAAAAGAGGGAACTTAATGAAATTAGTTCTATTGAACATGTGCTAAAAATAATGAGAATTAATGTTAAGACACATCAATTCTGAGAGAGACTGAATATGCAAAATATGCAGCATCACCACTGCCGCTGAGATCACCCTCTCCATAAACCGCCTACTCTCAAGTAAACTTTAGTTTTCCATCAGTCTTTATTGCTCAGCACAATTACTTTGCTGAACAGCATGTTCTTTTTCATGCAAAGTAAAAAGGTCCAATTTTCCTACCTTTCTATGTTCAGGGTGTCGTCTTATTGAGAGAATTAGGTTTATACTACAGTATACTCTGATGGAATATTAAGTAGTTTCCATTCAATGACCACTTCAGAGCTACATCATTTTCAAAATATCACCAAGGCATAAGTTAATTAAATTACATAAATTTCAGTCAATGATGGCAGAAGTAGTGTTTGATATAAATAGCTGTAAGTTTTTTACTGAAATTCCTATAAGGAAAAAAACAAAGGTGTGGTTATATATCATCAGTGTAATTAACACTCTTTGTATAAGTCTAGGGGGAAGACATATAAAAAGTAGGTTAGCTGTTCCTGGGTTGGTAAGCGGGATCATTGTTGTTTCTTCTTTCCATGCCTGTAGGGTGGGCAGAACTCATTCATAAGTCAGGCAGGAAAATCTAGTGATGTACAATCTGATATTAATTGTGCATATACTCATGGGTCTCAAGAAAGAGTTTGCCAGAGGTGGCAGTTTGCAACAGGCGTTTAATGTCACATGATTCAGAGTAATGACTTGAATCTCCCAAGTATCTGCAACTAAAAATAACTCTGTTCTGTGCAAGTGCCTTCCAGAGCAGAGTGGCTATCTATCTCCACAAGACAGTGGGCAGCAATTGACTGTAGTTAGCACCATATATGAGCCATTTCTCAAGGATAAAAAAGTGATAATGGCCAACTTCATCATTAGAAACCATGTTCTTTACACTGGGTTAATTTTTAATATTTTTCCTTAGTAGCAGTATAAAAAACTAGCATATAAAATTGCAAAAGGCCCCATAGGCCTGACTTTAAACACAGTAGCAACTTTTAAACTTCTTCAACTGTAATTTCAAAGACAGAAGCATCCTTCTTTTTCCCATTTATTCCCTTAATTGAAACAGGAAACTTTCCTTGGGGTTCAATACACATCATGCCCAAAGAAAACGATGGGATGAGGGACACTGGAAATTTTGCCAAGATGACAGTCCTGAGCACATTTGAAAATCCAGTCCTTTGGGATTTCAAAGTAGGCCTAGAACCCTCATGACAACTTTCTTGCCTGTAAAATTTCTAGTGCACCGTCTTGCTTCCAGTCCTGCTTAGAATTAAAGAGCTGTAACACAAAGCTGGAAACAAAAGAAAAAAAATGTAGAAAATGGCTAGATATCTTCTGATCTTAAAAAAATCAATCCTTTGCTATTTTTTGGTTTTAGTAGGAATCACAGAAACCATATTCTTATTTCATATGAGAGAGCTTTGTTAGTCCAGCAAAGAGCATGGCATTTACTGAGTATATTCTAAGATCTCATTTTCTAATTTATAATTTTAAATTTTAAAGCAACTTCTGAGCATATAATAAATCTGAAATTATAACCCTGTATTTAGAAACAACACAACAAATTTTAAAAACACGCCAAATGACAGAACAGCTTTCAGTGTGAGAGTTTCTAAAGCATAGTAATTAGATTTCAATGATGTTTCTGTCTAAGGCAGACAAGGTGTTCAAATCACATAAGGAGAATACCTTCCAGCACTTTGTCCTGACAACACTGGCAACGTAGTAGAACTGCTGCATCTTTGGCTATCAGACTTAGTCTCTGCAAAAGTGTCCCTGAAGCACATGAAGTACTTTCTCCAGCTATGCACCAGGTCCATTCACTTGCAGTTATTGGAAACCTTGCCTTATTTCTGATGGAAACCAAGACATATGGACATATGGACATCCTCTGGATATCTAGAACTGTGGAAGATCTCTGCACAAAGATCAATTCTTAAAGCTGACATTCTGTTAAGAAAGGGAAGGTACTTGGACCTTCAGATTCAGACACTCAAATTTGTGTGTCAGAAGTTGATTCTTGCTTTTGCAGATTTGCATATGTAGGCCCCATTCGGTGGGAAGGGAAAGAAACACCACCAGAAGGTGATTTGGGAGTCTAACTTAAATACCCTGAATTGTTCTGTTCTGACCCTCTTGTTCAATGTTTTAGCAGTTGCTACAGTAAGAATAAAGAGAAAGATTATTGACAAGAGGAAGCTGCGTTTGTTCAACTGGGAAAGAAAAATATAAGTTGAACATTGCACCACAAAGCTCTTTCAAGCAGAGAAGACACACAGATTCATATTTTCCTTCTAATACAAAAGCATGAATTCATGCTACTCCCTGTATAGTGCATGTAATTTAGAAAAGTGTTCTCTTTCAGCTACATCAATAGTTAACTGGGAATGATAAACCACTCCAGAGATTTTAGGTGGGCTGAATTATTCCCTGGAAGGAAGGGTGGCTGTCTATAGTAGAAAACCTTGGTAATTAAGATTCTGAATTAGACATTTCAGTTAAGAAGATTGCACACAAGTTGGTTTTTTTTAATAAATATAAAACATTACAGCTAAGAGAAGGTACTAATGTTGTGTATGAAAAAATATGCATTGATTGGAATACTTTTTCCCAATGGAAATTTTTGTTCCTAACATAAGCAAAATGCATATATTTTAGAGATCTCTCAGGCTGCCAAAATTTTTGAAATTGTATCTGTATTTGTACCTAACTTTTCATCTGATTTGTAAAATATATAGTGGTTATTCTAGCCATTCTTTCCTATTACTTTCCTATGTGAGTTGGGTCATATAGACCATGAAATCTGTTTTAAAAGGGTTACGGTCTGAAAGAGAGTGGAAAGGTAAATAAGTACTGCTTGTTTTTTGCTAGTGAAGTCGATAACATAAAACATGTTACTTACAGATTTTGACAAATTTTATGTCTGTAAATAAAAAAATATTTAAGAAAGGGTCTTTTTTGATGTGAAACCAAATGTGACCTTTAAAAAAAAAAAAAAAAAAAAAAAAAAAAAA
>NDXB01008700.1:17205-49651 GCA_002631895.1 Agapornis roseicollis
GTCTACATTTCCCAGAGCAGTGGAAAGTTCTCTGAAACATGCTTTTGTTTCGTGTAAAAAAAAAAAAAAAAAAGGAAAAAGCAAAAAGAAAAAGTTTTGTTATATAACCTCTGTATTATGGCTTCATGTGACACTTACAATTTCACAGTATCTTGGAAATGTCAGTCTATTAATAATAAAAGTTTTGCAGCCTGTGAGCAATGCTGAAAAACTTAATTCTGAGAACATAGAAAACTGTCCATTAGAATTCTTCAAAATAATTTTCTAATTAGCTATCAGAACTGGAACAGATTTTAGTGGATGTTAGACATGTAATTTAATAGAATCATATGGTATTGTTTAAAAAATTCTCTTGCAGAATTCTTCATTGTAGGTGTCTGGTTAGAGGCCAGTGATGAATGGTGTACCTCAGGGATTGGTGTTGGGACCGGTCCTGTTCAACATCTTTGTTGCTGACATGGACAGTGGGATTCAGTGCACCCTCAGCAAGTTTGCCAATGACACCAAGCTGTGTGGTTCAGTGGATACGCTGGAGGGAAGGAATGCCATCCAGAGGGACCTTGACACGCTTGTGAGGTGGGCTGATGCCAACCTCATGAAGTTTAACCATGCCAAGTGCAAGGTCCTACACCTGGGTAGGAGCAATCCCAGGCACAGCTACAGGTTGGGCAAAGAGGAGATTCAGAACAGCCCTGCGGAGAAGGACTTGGGAGTGGTGGTCAACGAGAACATGAACATGAGCTTGCTTCAGTGTGCACTTGCAGCCCAGAAAGCCAACCGTATCCTAGGCTGCATCAAAAGGAGTGTGACCAGCAGGTCGAAGGAGGTGATCCTGCCCCTCTATTCTGTTCTCGTGAGACCTCACCTGGAGTATTGTGTGCAGTTCTAGTGCCCTCAACATAAAAAGGACATGGAGCTGTTGGAACAAGTGCAGAGGAGGGCCACGAGGATGATCAGGGGACTGGAGCATCTCCCATATGAAGACAGGCTGAGAGAGTTGGGACTGTTTAGCCTGGAGAAGAGGAAGCTGCGTGGATACCTCATAGCAGCCTTGCAGTATCTGAAGGGGGCCTGTAGGGATGCTGGGGAGGGACTCATCATTAGGGACTGTAGTGACAGAGCAAGGGGTAATGGGTTCAATCTTAAACAGGAGAGGTTTAGATTGGATCTAAGGAAGAAATTCTTTCCTGTGAGGGTGGTGAGACGCTGGAATGGGTTGGCCAGGGAGGTTGTGAGTGCTCCATCAGTGGCTGTATTCAAGGCCAGGTTGGTGACATGGTTTAGTGTGAGGTGTCCCTGCTTATGGCAGGGGGGTTGGAACTAGATGATCTTAAGGTCCTTTCCAACCCTAACTAGTCTTCAGCTTCCCTGTCCAGAGATAACACAGTTGCTTTTCTGTAGTGCATTTAGATCTAATAACGAAAAGCTCTTTGAACCGGGAAATATTTTCAGAAAATTATCAGAAAATAATTTTCAGATTTTGTGTTACATTCCAATTGTTCTGTCTGTAATGAAAATCTCAAACAGCATTATTATTATTGTTGCTTTTATTATAAATGGTTAATAATAATTATTATTGGTTTTTAATTGTTATGATTGTTGCTACTACTGCTACTACATAAGGAAATATGTTTCCACTGCTGCCCTTCTTGATTAAAGAGTAAGCAAAATCATGATCAAGATCTTGGGATCATGGTAATACCATGTCAGATGAGACAAGGACAGTGCCTGCTGTGCCCTTTCAGAATTTCTCAGTAGTTCTGCAGTCCATGTTGCAACTTTCACACACAGAGTTTTTGAACACAAAACCACTGTGTTTGTGCTTTGCATCAGGTTTTTAATAGAAACAGAATGTGCACCAAATTGGTGAATTGTCTTCTCTACCAATCGCAGCCTGCTCATTGTGCCAGTATTGTTGTTCAGTTTATGTCAGACTTTTGTAAGACTTCTCTAATGGGACTGAGATTGCAACCAGTTATTCTTAGAGCTGACTGCCATAATTCCAGAGTAATTTTTTAGTAGAGTGTTCCATAAGAAATGAATAGTTTTTAATTTATTTTCAAATTATTCTTTATGCCTTAAGGTACTTCCTTAGAATACATCTGCTTACTCCAGAGATCCCTTCTGTGCCCTTCTATCTCATATCAAGAATATGCAGCTCCTTTTAGAACCATATAGAATAGTGCTTGAGTTAGGATTAAACCCACAGATGAATGGATTAATGCTGGGCTAATAGGACCAAGTGTTTCAATACCGTTTCTCAATTCATTACCTTTCTGAAGATCCAAGACCTGTTTTAAACTTCTGATTTGTTATTTTTGCCCTGATTGAACATACCATTTACCTATATTTGTATTTTCATAAACTTATGTGCTCCTACTGACTGTAAAAGTTTCATATTTGGGACGAGTTCTGCCACAATAGAAAGCACAGAAAATTGTCATAAAAGGGTAAATGCGCCTGTTACATATATCAAACACCTGCATACATAGACTTACCTGCTATGTATCCCATAACTGGGAGACATACAGCTTCATAATTATTTCCACAACAAACAGAACTAAATCACTATTTTCTGAGACTGCTTTCAGCAGAAAATCTATTAGTTGAGCCCCAAATGTTTTATTTTTATTTCTACATTTTATTATTGTATTTACTTCTATGGATTTTATCATAATCCTCTGAAGCTTTTCTTGTTTACATTCTTGCTCAACTACCTGGAGCCAGAAACTTGCCACCTTTTTAGGTTATGGAAGCTGGTTTGTATGCTCTCCCTATGGGAGCATACAATAAAGAAACTGGCTATGAATTATATGGAAAATGCTTTTGTCAAGTAATACTAATGGTCCAATACATTTGCGTTAGAACTTTGTATAACCATGTAGGTATAATTATGACCAGCAACCACTGAAAAGGTAGAAAGAAAGTACCAAAAACTTTATTTTGACCTACAAGGTCTCTATATAATGAAATTCTTGCAGTGAAGAATCAGAATGCCTTCACCAAATTAAGCAAGATTAGAGGATGGACAGCTCTTTGTAAAAACAGATTAACAGGGTAGTGGCAAACATCTTCACGTTATCAGGATTGCTTTGACAATGGAAAACAACAAATAACACCCTGTGAATTTGAAATTGCTTTCCTAATGTTACTTTCCAAGAGTACCTGTTTATCTCTTGGCTGATGAATTAGCATTGCACTACTTAATAGCAAAGGTGGACCTGTTGATTTATTTGAGGGATTAAAGCCAATATTACCATGTCTTTTGCCATAAAAGGAGGAGGTGGGGAAGTAGAGGAAAGACTTGCCATCCTTGAAGTTCTAATACAGTAATATTAAAGGTCCTATAGACATTGTCATAACAATTGTTGTAGTCTAAATTTAAAGGTAAAAGTTATCTTTCCAGGACTGACAGTCCAGTTAGAAGTCAGGATTTGTTTCCCTCTCTAATTTTGATTACCAGGCTACCTAGTGTGTTTGCTGCAGGGTGGTTTATTTAGAAGAATTTTCAATGTATGAGGGAGTGAAAAGTCAGTCTTACATATGTGGCCTCAGCAAAAATTTCTAATCCCCAGTCTGACCAGGAAAAATACCATGAGGCTTTACGTACAGCAAATAGTGTGTGCATGTGAAGGTCTGGGGATCCTGGAGTTGAATCCTTGAAAACAGGCAAGTTTCTTAAACCCTTGCCCAGGAAGACTCACAGTAATAGTTAACTCTGGTACCTAATCTAACAGATGTCAGTAATGTTAGTATGGAAAGGCACAGGTATGACACATGGTCTCCACCTACATTTTAAGAAGGCATCCTAAAAGATAGATCCAATCCAAAAATAGGTATATACATTACTTCAGATCTGTGCCTGCATATAGATCAATCAGACTGATGTGAATAGTCACTGTTTTGGCTATCACTTGCGAGAGTGCAGCCAGAGGGTTTTCTGACTGAAGCTAGCTTGCCTTCTGCCAATTTGGCCTGCTATCATCTCAACTCAGCCTGATGCATACTAACATGCCTTAGAATATCCCTGCAGATATTGACAGCTGGTTCTCTATATTCACTATATGGCCACAGAGTAGGACTTCATGCACAAGGCAAACTGCCTCTACTTCTCACCTTCTTTCTATATTACCATTCTTCCTGAGGAATTGAAAGGTTTGGGTCCAAATGCCTTCTTCAACTCCACACATGCCATTCCTACCTATCTGGATGGACTACGGGTTGGGACAGATACACAGCTGAGGTTGAAGCTGGGCTGTATTGCACAGGCAAGAATGACAGGAAGGTCTGGACCAGAGAGAAAAGTAGGAAAGCATAAATGTAACATTGTAGACAGGTCTTACGGAGTAACAGGAGCAAAAAAAGGTCCCATGCTGTGACTAGGTCTTTTAACTCATATTAAATAGTGCAAACTATGTAAGTAATTTGACACAGTAGGAATTAAGGCACCTTCAAAAACTCAAACAAAATGTAAGGTGAAGGAGTCTGGATCACGTTTGTAAGTGTTAAGTTTTGCTTAAGTTGCACTTCATGATTATAACATGATTTTTAACCTAGCCCTAAAATCCTTCTGAACAAAATTGGGCTCAGAAATTAATTTTGAGTTATTTATGACTTCATAAGTACTATTCCCCCTTTTTTTTTTTACTCCCTCTACCACATATGCTTCCTAATTAGGGCTCTTCCTCATAGAACTTACAAGCTGCATTTGGTTTGGCCTGGGGTTTGGATTCTTAAGGGAAAAAAATAAATGCCCAAAGTTATTATTCAGTAATGTATACAGAAGTCTTCTGTGATTTGGTGCTGCTGCTCTTTTTTAATAAAAATTCTTGTCATTCCTTGAAAGTTGCTCTAATACTTTTGGTACATATAATTTAAAGGCCTCATGTCTCCAAAGATTTATTATCATGATTAGTTTTAAACATCTGCTTAGCTCATTGATTTTTATGAGGTTAGTTGCACTTAAAGTTAAGAATGTGAATATTTTATGTATGACAAAGCCATGACTTACAGCCTAACAGTGTTAAATAATTAAAACAGTTTAAAATGCAACAACATTCAAAAGATCTACATTACAAGAATTTCAGCACATTAGGTTATGATACTGTTTGATGTAAGTGGAAACTTTTTTAGAAGGGTGAAAACTATATTTTTACTAATTACAAAATTAAATAGGAAATCAAGATGCAAGTATAAGTATATAAACTAGGAGTGTTAAAGTGTTGGAGTGTTATGCATACAAACAACTGGGGTTGGATGATCCTATGAACTCCAGAATTACGTTAAAATTCTCTAGATCAAAATAAGGTTTGATATAATATATATAGGTACATACATACATGTCATAAAAGTGAACATTTTGTTTATTCCCATTGCCTGTTTTTTTCCATTGCACTTGTGAATTAAAACTCATAGGCAGGTAAGTCCTACAGAAGAGCATGTGCAGTCCCTCACAGTGGGAGGGGTGAGAGAATTGGAAGAGTATAAGTGAGGAAACTTGTGAGTTGAGATGAAGACAGTTCAATAACTATAGAAAAAGCCATGTGCACCAGAAAAGCAAAACAAGGAATTCGTTCACTATTTCCTATTGGCAGGCAGGTGTTCAGCCATCTCCAGGAAAGCAAGGCTTCATCACGCATAACGATTACTTCGGAAGAGAAAAGCCATAATTCTGAATATCCCCTGTTCCTCCTTCTTATCCCAGTTTTTACTGATGAGTATATCATATGATATGAAATATCCCTTTGGTCAGTTGGGGTCAACTGTCCAGACTGTGTCCCCTCCAAACTTCTTATGGAACCACAGCCTACACACTAGAGGGGTGGTGTGAGAGGCAGAAAAGTCCTTGACTCAGGGTAAGCACTGCTTTATAGTGAAAACATACCTGTGTTATCAATGCTGTTTTCATCACACATCCAAAACATAGCACCAGACTAGGTACTAAGAAAAAAATGAATGTTATCGCAGACAAAATTACTACTTTACTACAACAAACTACTACTACAACTACTACAAAATTACTACATCTAGGAATCTGTTAGTCTATGCTACTTCAAGAGAGCAAATATGTTTGTACTCAAAGTATGCCATAAAATACAAAGTCTCAATAGGACTATGATGGACAAAGAGGGGTGAGTCCATTAATACAAATTTGATGGTCAGACAACTACCAATCTCAGTTCTTTCCTTCTGTAGCATTTCAGTATGAAGCTTATTTATTCTTTCTGCAGCTTTGGATAGTGAGCATCCAAAGAGATATTAGAAAGCACCATGAGAGCTCATGCCTGTCCTATGCATATCAGTGGCACAGCCCCAGCTGTGAGCTTTCCACAACATGTGCGCAGGTAATCCCATTTTC
The DNA here is from genome assembly GCA_002631895.1 of Agapornis roseicollis. Classification (NCBI taxonomy): domain Eukaryota; kingdom Metazoa; phylum Chordata; class Aves; order Psittaciformes; family Psittacidae; genus Agapornis; species Agapornis roseicollis. The sequence goes on from NDXB01008700.1 coordinate 23,564, forward strand.
CTCAATCACCATGATAATGTGGTGTGTACCTAGGCATGTGCCCATCTCCCATAGGCTTGGCAGCCTTCAGCCTGTCCATGCAGCAGCTGGGTGTTGGAGGCAGGACTCGGGGAGAAGGAGCCCTTCCCTTTAGAATCATAGGATCATAGACTAGTTAGGGTTGGAAAGGACCTTAAGATCATCTAGTTCCAACCACTCTGCCATAAGCAGGGACACCTCACAATAAACCGTGCCACCAAAAGCTTCATCCAACCTGGCCTTGAACACCACCATGAATGGAGCACTCACAACCTCCCTGGCTAACCCATTCCAGCATCTCACCACCCTAACAGGAAAGAATTTCTTCCTTAGATCCAATCTAAACCTCTCCTGTTTAAGTTTGAACCTGTTACCCCTTGCTCTGTCACTACAGTCCCTAATGATGAGTCCCTCCCCAGCATCCCTATAGAACCCCTTCCGATACTGCAAGGCTGCTATGAGGTATCCACGCAGCCTCCTCTTCCCCAGGCTGAACAGTCCCAACTCTCTCAGCCTGTCTTCGTATGGGAGATGCTCCAGTCCCCTGATCATCCTCGTGGCCCTCCTCTGCACTTGTTCCAACAGCTCCATGTCCTTTTTATGTTGAGGGCACCAGAACTGCACACAATACTCCAGGTGAGGTCTCACGAGAGCAGAGTAGAGGGGAAGGATCACCTCCTTCAACCTGCTGGTCATGCTCCTTTTGATGCAGCCCAGGATACGCTTGGCTTTCTGGGCTGCAAGTGCACACTGAAGCAAGCTCATGTTCATGTTCTCATTGACCACCACTCCCAAGTCCTTCTCCGCAGGGCTGTTCTGAATCTCCTCTTTGCCCAACCTGTAGCTGTGCCTGGGATTGCTCCTACCCAGGTGTAGGACCTTGCACTTGGCATGGTTAAACTTCATGAGGTTGACATCAGCCCACCTCACAAGCGTGTCAAGGTCCCTCTGGATGGCATTCCTTCCCTCCAGCGTATCCACCAAACCACACAGCTTGGTGTCATCGGCAAACTTGCTGAGGGCGCACTCAATCCCACTGTCCATGTCANATCAGCCCACCTCACAAGCGTGTCAAGGTCCCTCTTGATGGCATTCCTTCCCTCCAGCGTATCCACTGAACCACACAGCTTGGTGTCATTGGCAAACTTGCTGAGGTCGCACTGAATCCCACTGTCCATGTCAGCAACAAAGATGTTGAACAAGACTGGTCCCAACACCAATCCCTGAGGTACACCACTCATCACTGGCTTCCAGCCTGACACTGAGCCATTGACCACAACTGTGCATGCGGCAATCCAGCCAGTTCTTTATCCACCAAGTGGTCCACCTATCAAATTGATGTCTCTCCAGCCACTCATGTAATTTCTCTGTCAAGAGGGTGCAAATTCAGGCTGATCTAAGGAAATGATCCCAATTTGAGCTTTGCAGTTCACAGAAGTGACACAAGGAGATCAAGAGAAAGGAAAGATAGTGTATGGCTAGTGCAGGGAACTAATGGCATGTTGCTTCCATCCCCTCACTCACATTATTTCATTATTTGTTGCTTGAATGAGTGTACCTAAGAGTGGGTTTTCATTTCCATAGGTAGTCTGTTGAACTTTTAGGGAATGAAGTAATATAGTATATTGCTGGGGACTGTTAAAGGGTGTTTTTAAAGCTGCTGTCTCTTGGATTCACATTTGTTGCTGCATTATTTGTTGTATGTAAATTTCTCTTTGATCCTAGAAGCACAAGGTCAGCAGAGGTGATTAGTTTGTATTGTGTCAGGTTGTGGATTTGTGTCTAGGTTTGCTTTTCAGACTAAACAAATTTACCTTTTTCTTCTGATAGCAAAACTATGACTTACCAGATCTTTTGTCATGCTCACAATTTCTTTAAGCATGGTTACATGGCATCCCTTAGTATCAGCCAAGTACCACCCTTCTCCCTTTTGTAACTGAAGTATCAAAAGGTGCTGCTGTCAAACTGTATTCAGCTTTACTTGAGTGGGGGAAGATTGTGAGGAATGAGTCATTGAAAACATAAGAAAGTAAATAACTTAGACAACAAGCTGAAGCTTTAAGATAAGAGCTTTTCTTGTTAAAAAATACCAAGATACATTCTCCAAAAGTAACAAGGATGCGCATTTCTATTTTTTCAATGATATATTTAAAGACAACTTAAAATGTCTTCTAGAATATTGCTAAAAAGAAGTTTTTTTGTTGTTTTTAGAAACAACTCACATGTGAATGTTCTTTGGGAAAGGAATCTTATCTTCTTCATTGCCCATTATAGCATAAAATTGGTAGAAATATTGAACTAAACTGAGATAAAACCAAGCAATTTTATCTGCAAATTTTAGATTAAGAGGTCAGTCATACACTCTTTGACAGAATGTTTTCTGAAAGAACTTTAATTTATTAGGATCTTTTACAGAAGTTAATGCTCATAGGGGGAATCTAATCACCTGAACAGGACATTCAACTGCTGTCTGTGTGACAACAGTCTCCATTGCAAGGGTCCCTGTAACCAGATTTTTAGCTTGACTGAATGGGATTCTCTTAAGGAGTGTTTTGCTGAAGACTGATTTCTTAATGTAAATGAAATAAGAAGGTTATCCCCATGTAAATATATTCAGTCCCTTTTGAGAAAGCTGAATGTCTGTCAGATTTAAGTATTAATGTCTTTCAAACCATGCTTAACACCATTTTTTCTTGTTGCTTAATAGGCATATGCAATCTGCTCCCAGGTGAAATAATGAGCTACACTCAGAGTTACAGCATTTGGAGCAGTATCCTTCCACTTCATTGAGTTAATCTTTATCAGCTCTAGGAAGGTCATTCCTGAGAGATTCTGTTAAATCTGTTCTTAAGGGCTGCCAGTCTTGAATCTCTACAATTTAGCTCAGTAGCCTACTCAATTCTGAGAAGCCCTTCTGATAAAATTTTTTTTTCTTAGTCTCTAGCATAAATTTTTCTTGCTTTAAGTCTTATTCTTTTTGCCTTCTCCACTATAGGCATACATAGAGAACAGGAGCTTTTTTAAGTACATTAAGACTGATATAATGTCTTTAGTTTTCTGTTCAGGCTATAAAAACTCTGCTTACTAAAACTTTCTTACTAAGCCATAGGAGCTAGAACCCTGCTAGCCTTATGGATTTTTTGTGGACTTTCCCAAATTGTACATCATGAACATGCTATCTTTACAATAAAGAACCTGTATTTAGAGAATAGAAAGCAAATTTCTGCAAGGTTAAATTGCTAATATGAAACTCAAATGAAAAAATTATGTAGATTCACATGCAGAATTACCATAAAACATAAGGATAGAAATAGTGTTAGTAGTGTGAGTTCTGTCAAATCCAGCTTTGAGTCTGAACATCTTTCAGTATGACAGAAATTCAGGGAACCCTGTAGTTAATGGATTCAACAAAGATTTGCACTGTGCCCTTTTCCTGTTCTGTTTCTGCCCATTGTATGGGATAACAAAAGCAGCAGCATCTAGTACAGCAATGATGTCAGGCCTTGCATTTATTGCATGAAATTCTGAAACACACTTGCCTTCCACATAGCAAGTTATGGAACTACCATTTGTCAGATTTTGAGGGGCAGTGTTTTATATTCTTTACCATTACATCTACAACTGATCAAATAAAGACTTTTGTTTTGATCCGGTATAGTGGTTCTTGTATTGTCATGGTACATATTTGTTCCGATGATCACTTTGCATTATCTCATTAATTTCTCCATGGCAAAAATTAGAACCTTTATCTGTTGCATTCCTTAACATGTTTTTGTCTTTCCTTCTATTACTAAAGCCCTTTCCTTATTCTTTGCCATTTTTTTTTGTCTTTTCTCTGCAAACTGATCACAATCTGCAACTTCCCTTTTTCCCATTACCTTTCCTCTGTTTTGTTTCACAGATAAAGGAAAATAAAGACAATGATACAGAAAACAATTTCCACTTTTTGTTTGGGCTGTTGTGTTTATAAAACATTTGTACTGCCCTTAGTTTTCATCTGTTTATATTTCTCATGTGCTTTTAGGACAGTAACTGTGCTTGGTTCACTAATGCTGGTAATGTTTCTAACAACATGTCTCAAGTTTTATTTTCCCTATTGTAGTGTCTATGATAGCAAAACCACACTGATAAAAAAAAAAAAAATCACACTTGTACTGTCCTTTCTATCTGGTATGTCACTGAAATTTCACTCAGATGACACTCAACAAAAGCATTGTCACAGTGCATGAAATTCAGCAGGAACCAGTAATAATGAAGTTAATATTGTTTATTTCTCTGGGTTATTGTTTATTTCAGTACCTTCACTATTACTGTCAGTGTTGGGATTATTTCTTCTTCTTATGCATCTCTGCTAAGATGATTTTGAGTAGCTGATAGAATACTTTTGTGAATGTATAAAATTAAATGGGAACATGTGCACTTTATGGCTTTTTATAATTAGCCATTGCCAGGATAATATCTCTCACATTATCTAAAACTTTGCCCTTGAAAAAATTTCAGGCATCTTCTGTTCTCATTGTGCTTTGTGATGATCTTTGCCTTTTTATTGATTCAGCACTTACCTTTGAGCCTTACTTTTCAAATATGTTGAATTTGCCTTTTATCAGCTTAAAAATGTGGATCTCATACATATTTACACTGCAAGCTGTGACAGCTCTGGAAGAGGTCGGTTGTGTCAACTGCTTTATACGTCCACAAGAAACTCTATTATCTGTTCAACAGACACAGCTTTAAAATATGTAAAAGTAAGCATATTGTTCTAATAATAGTACCTCCTCATTTTGAAAATAACAGTTTGTGGGTTTAGATACACAGTTTTCAATAACTTCAGTCTCAAACTAATACTGAAATGAAATAAAAGTAGTTTGAATGACAAGTCTTAGTTTAATTGTAGTGTTGTGGCTGTCACCAAGAAACTGTGTTAGTTTTAAAATGATAGCTGTGACTTCCTTATCATTGTAGCTTTTCTGATGTCATGGTTTAAGCCCAGCTGGTAACATGGAACCCCTTCTTCCGCCTCCCCGCTCCAAAAGGGATGGGGAGGAGAATTGAAAGACTGTTAACTTCCACAGGTTGAGATAAGAACAGTCCAGTAGCTAAAGTATAATACTAAACTACTACTGCTACCTCCAGTAATTATAATGATAAGGGAAACAACAAGGGGAGAGAATACAATTGCTCATCACCCTCTGACAGATACCCAGGCTGACCCAAGCAGCGATCTGGGCCTTCCAGGTAACTCCCCCTAGTTTATATACTGGGCATGACATGCTGTGATATGGAACACCCCTTTGGCTAGTTTGGGTCAGGTGTCCTGCCTCTGCTTCCTCCCAGTTTCACATGCCCCTCCTCACTGGCAGAGCACGAGACTAAAAAGTCCTTGATCAAAGTAAGCATTATTTAGCAACTAAAAACATCGGTCTGTTATCAGCATTGTTCTCAGACTAAAGCTGAAAACACAGCACTGCTGTTCAGATTCCTACAACGACAGGGAAAACCTTCAAACTGATGCAACAAACAGCAAGAAATGCCTCAGTTTGTTGTTCCTGTCACATATTGCCCAAGGTTTCTCATATTTCTCATATTTTTGGCTTGTTTTAATTAATGAAAGATAACTAGCCTTGGTTTTCTTTCCTACCATTACATTCATTCCTACTAAAACATAGGGTTAAAGGTTTAATATGTGTAGGAAAAAACAGATGTACTCCAAACAAATCAACCAAACACAAAATTATTCCAAATATTTTCACACATTCACAGATTCATTTGACCACTTTTATAATTTTTTCATATTGAATAGGATCACCCTTGGTAAAAAGTGACAGCGAATTGATCACTGATGATGGGGTTTGCTATCAGTAAAAATATAAAAATCTGGCCCTTACACATCTGACATGGTTTCAGAACTATTCAGTATCCGAATTAGCATTAAAAAAAAAATTAATGTTCTTTTATATTTTCATTTTTAAGGAAGTGAATCTATATGGTCAGAAAGTATAAGTAATGCTGTCATTGCCAATCACATATGCACACTGGACCATAAAAATGACAAAATATGAGTCAAATACAGATTAAGAACACCTACTTGAAAGTAGCTTCTTTAGTTCTTTAATGCTTATAAACGCTTGCATGGAACTACATGCTTTGGAGGGAAAGAAAATTATCAGCTTTTTATTCTATGTTAGAAGGAAAGTGGGAATGGTACTGAAAACTTTGTAGATCTCTAATAAGGTCTCTCTTTGGCCAAGCATCTTTTCCCTCTATTTCCTTCTATGTTTGTCATTTGTATTTTTCATTTTTTCTGGGTAATCTGAAATTAATACTTCACTGTGAATTATTCCTCTGTTAGAGTTTCCACAGCAGTATTTCAGCAGTGAATATTGTTTGTAGCAAAGGCTTTATCACAGGGCAAGGTAGGTTTTTTTCTTCTTGTGTGTGTCAATTGAGACAATTTATTTGAAGACTTTGAGAGTGAAAGAAAAAGCTAAAATCAAAATGAGGCTAATAAAAGTCAATATTTCCCATCTGAGGACTGTCGATCAATTTATGTGAAATACCTTCCCTGTTTGCTCGACAAGAAAAGTACATTGTGTCACAAATAACCTAAAAAATTCTTGGGTGTCCTTCTTGTCAAGAACTACCTGGTGTTTTGGTCTTGTATTACCTATTCAATTGGCAATGGTATATTCATATTAAGCCATCTGTTTCTGTAGACAATTTAGAAGAAAATATAGTTTTATTAAGTTATGTTATACTGCAGGTAGAAGTTTCCATGATAAAGAGTGCCATGATAAGTCTGAAATTTATTTGGCATCAAAACAACATAGTAAATTGAAAATATATAGTAGGTGTTTGATCAGCTTAGCAAAGACATAGGATTTAAATTTGCATAATTGTTTTATTTATCTAAAGATAGATTCTATCATATTCTTACTCTGTCTTATCTGGCTCATAGTAGTGAAAAATAAATAAGGCAAAGTAAGTTTAAAGATCTTTTTCATTTAAATGGTATTAGACATTCAGCTTATGTATTGAATCCAACATCCCTGAAAATATAAATCATGTAAGCTGCACTGAGCCTTTAGAAAATGAAAAAATATAAAGTTTTAATAAATTGTTCTAATGAATAATTTCTTTTTAGGTAACTAATCTGCATCTAGGTACTGAACTAAACCCTCTTTTTTTTTATTTAACGTAACATATAGTTACCATACAGTTACTACATCAGTCTACAGTCGGTTTAAATTGGGGAATGCTAAGGATTACTTTGTCTGTATTTTCATAACAGGTTTGTTTTTTCGGTTTTTGACTCAATTTTTTTTTTTTTTCACAGTTTGTGTTTTCTATTTCCAGGATTTCAATTTAGGCTTAGCTTTTCTTTTTGCTGACCAAAAAGAACATGCAAAACCATGCCGGAAAACATTCCCCAGAGGCATTAAATGATATTTGGGTTTTTTGTTTTGGTTTTTGGGTGGTTTTTTGGTTTTTTTTTTTGTTGCTTTTAATGATATTTAAATTATTTTTAGTCCTTATTCATACCAATCTTCTTAAAGGAGTCAGATTTTTAAAAGCCCACACCTTCTTTTTCGCCCCTTCTATAAATAATGTACAACACACACACTACAATAAACAACTTGACTATAATTAGGTCTCTGTTGATGACAAGCTCCAAACAGCTTGCTTGTGTCTACAACCCTTTGTCAAATTAACCTCTTCCTACACAGCTAACTGCTCTGCTAAATAGTGTGTTAATGATACTGGGGTGCTGATAGAGATGAAATAAAGGTCTGTTAAAATTCTTATGAAAAGTTGAAATAGGACAGCATGTCTGCTTTCAGGAATAAATAACATTTATATACGAGCAATTGTGGAAAAGGTTTGAATCATCAAAATATCCTTGCCTGCTGGTGAAGTGCTAAAAAATGTGTTCTTAGATGACTTGACACTTTACCTTCCCTTCCCGTGGCACTACATGAAGGATGTTGTACTGTGCACTATTTAATTACTGTTGGCCTTCTGCTTTGGTATTCCTACACAGTGAAGACAGGACAAGACAACTGACCTACACAAACATTTTTCTACAGATAAAAAGTAGATCAAATTTATCCAGCTTCAAAGCATGGCTAGAAAGCTTGGTATGTTTAATCCCCAAGGCTCCAGCCACATATCTTATAACCACACCTATAAACATTAGAAGATTAATGAAAATTTCCTGTGTTCTCAAGCACTTTCTATTTGGGAAAAATTCCAAGGTGGTATTTCTAACTTATATTTCTCATTACCATTATCAATGCCTTACAAAATACTACATTTTGTCATTAGCTTCTTCATTGAGAAATATGGATGTAGTTTGCAACATACTGTATTGAAGCCAAGTCTGACAAACTGCAGCAAAATGGGTATACCAGTTTTAAAAGTATTGAAGTATCAATACTGGAGCAGTGTCATGCTCCCCATGGCATGCCTTTGGCAGCCTCAGGATCCCTGGAGCTCTAGGCTTTGTGGCTGTCTGAATACTAACCATAGCCATAACCCTAATTTGCATGGTATCTTAGAGCCAAGGTTGGTATCCTACAGCAAAATGGGTGTTCTCAATGTAAAAGGTGTTGAAGGATCAATATTAGAACAGTGCCATGCTCCCCTTGGCCTGCCTTTGGCAGCCCCAGGATCCCTGGAGCTGTAGGCTTTGTGGCTGTCTGAATCTAACCCTAACTTTAAACCTATATTGAATAGCATCTTTGCTGAGGTCCTGCAGCAAAATGGGTGTTTCCACTGTGAAAGGTGTTGAGGTAGCAAAGTTGGGGCAGTGCTGTTCTCATCTTGGCATGGTTTTGGCAGCCTGAGCATCCCTGGAGTTTTAGTCTTTGTGGCTATCTGAATCCTAACCCTAACTATAACCTTCATTTGCATGGTGTCTTGGAGTCAAAGCTGACGTCCTGCAGCAGACTGGGTTTCCCAAATGTGAAAGAAGGACTTGGGGGTGTTGGCTAAAGAGAAACTGAACATGAGCCAGCAGTGTGTGCTTGCAGCCCAGAAAGCAGCCTGGGCTGCATCAAAAGGAGCGTGACCAGCAGGACAAAGGAGGTGATCCTGCCCTTCTACTCGGATCTCATGAGACCTCACCTGGAATAGTGTGTGCAGTTCTGGGGTCCTCAACATAAAAAGGACATGGAGATGTTGGAACAAGTGCAGAGGAGGGCCACGAAGATGATCAGGGGACTGGAGTACCTCCTGTATGAAGACAGGCTGAGAACGTCTGGGCTGTTCAGCCTGGAGAAGACTGTGTGGAGACCTCATAGCAGCCTTGCAGTATCTGAAGGGGGCCTATAGGGATGCTGGGGAGGGATTCTTTATTTGGGACTGTTGTGATAAGGCAATGGGTTCAAACTTAAACAGGTGGAGTGTAGGTTAGATAAGGAAGAAATTCTTTACTGTGAGAGTGGTGAGGCACTGGAATGTGTTGCCCAAGGAAGTTATGAATGCTCCATCCATGTTCAAGGCCAGGTCGGACGAGACCTTGGGTGACATGGTTTAGTGTAATGTGTCCCTGCCCATGGCAGGAGGGTTGGAACTTGATGATCTTAAGGTCCTTTCCAACCCTAACTATTCTATGATTCTGATTCTATAATTCTATGAATCTATTGGATTTTTCAACTGTATGCTTTCTTTCAATACGTTAACTTTTTTAACAGCGGAACAGCAACATGCTTTTCTGTTATATTGACTCCATTTCACAACATAAAGGGATGAGCAAGTGAATATATGAAATGAAGTGATTCAGTTAGTATTAGAAATTGAAGGGTGACCCTGAAACCTGCCATAAAAAATAAAATACCTTTGTTCTGTTACTTAAGACACTTTTGACATGGCTTCTGAAAGAATGAGTTGCTGGATAATATTTACAATCTCTCTGGCTGAAGTTTGAGAATAAAGTAGGAATTATGATTTCAAAATATCTGAAGGTATCATCACATTCTACTTGAAGAAAACAAGCAAACTACTTGACAAAGCAGATATAGTATTGAGCAAAAAGATGTGGATAAAAGTCATGGATTTTCTAGGAACTAGAAATTTAGAAATTGATGGGAAATCAAGAAAAATTTCCAGGCAGCAAAGCATATATCTCTGAATGCATAGGAATAATAATGAAAATTTTGAGGGTGACTGCAATGAAGACAGATTCATGTGGATGACAATATACCCTTACCAAGGTGATAACAGAGATATTGGAGGATGAGGAAAACATTTTTGAACAAACAAAAAATAAAGTGTGCTTTCTGGAAAAAGAGTGCATTATCTTATGCAGAGGAGAATAGGGAATAATGGCAAATGTACTCAGGAGCTGAGAGTTCATGGAAAAATAGTAAGCAGAAAGAATAAGGATTTTATTACTTTACAAGTACTTGAAGGGATTGCATGCTAGACAGTTTTGGTGGTTTTTAGATGGTTGGGTGTTTTTTAGCTTTGTTTTTTCTTAAAGGGATATTTCTATAATCACACAATTGCAATTTATTGAAGAATGCTGGCAAGCAGTAGCTAGTACTTACTCTTTGTCTAGCTGGCTTCCACCCAGGGAGTCTAAAAAAGATGCATGGTGAAGCCTCTCCATTCGATTGAGTTTAAAGCCTCCCTTTTGCCACTATTACACTATATTTCTCTTCTATCTCTCCTTTAGAAAGCATTACATGACCCTGGATAGTATATAAGAATGCAATAAATCATGGAGGTAAATAAGAAGTATATCATACAATAGAAGAACCTAGAAGTATCTAAAGAAATTCTCAGGTAATGGGTTTAAAATCAGCAACTTTAATACTTTTTCACTCAGCACAAGATATTACACATTCCAAAAAGTCAAGAAAGGATTCGACAAGTTCATGGAGAAATGGTCTACCTCTCACCATCAGAGAACACATTTCAAATACAAGTTCCAGGTATAAAAGTCCCATATTTTTGATTCCTGGAAATGGAAGAGCAAGGCCAACCCTATACACATCCTGGTTTCTATTCTCCCATACATGTAAGTTATGGCCTGCTCTTAGAGGTGCTGTACTCTATTGTGCCTTCTCTTGTGGCTTTATACTCTTAACTTGGCAAAAATTTAAATAGCCCAGAATCAGAGAAATAATTTATTTCAGAAATAGCTAAACTTTGATTTCCAGATTATATTTTCCTGTTGCAGGGTTTTGGTTTTTTTTTTGGGGGGGTGTTTGGGTTTTTTTTCTATTACAGAAGATTTTTCTTATTAATTTCTGATTTAATTTTGTTCCTGTTTTGGCTCAAAATGAGCTCTGTTTCAGATCTCCTGTTTAAACTCTTTTATGAATAGTTGTGTTTGTATGTCTGGAATGATTCTCAGTACACGGTTTTAGTACATAAAAACCTAATACTTTTCACAGTTAACATCTGAAATCTCTTAAAGAAAAGCCAAATCAGGTCAAGCTGTAAAACACAAGCAGAAGCATTGTTCATAAAGTAATATTTATAGTTCTTGTATTAGAGGAATTTATATCGTAGAGTTCTTATTTTTTTCTTTTTTAATCCAGATTTTTTTGGAAATATTTATAAATGGGTTTCTTAAAACAACAGCAACAACAATGAAACAAAACAAAACCTCACCACATATAGGATTTTTTTCTTGTTTCAGATTGTCTTTATGCAACCAGTAATTAAACTGGGTTTCTCTTGTTATCAAAGAACAAATTTATATACTCTGAATGTGCCAGGACTGTATATTCTGTAATGGAAATGAGAAATTATATAAAGATCAACAAAAAGTTTCTCACAGCAAATCCATGGTCATACAAAGCTAAAGTCAAGAGAGTGAAAAAGCAGTCTGAGGATTTTGTTTTACAGCCATATTGCTAAACTGGAACAGAGAAAATATATTCCTTCTAAAAGAACACCTCATTGGTTTAGGTCATCTTTTCATTATCTCATAGAAAGATAAGTTTCAACATAAATCTTAGCAGGCACTTGATTGTACATTTCCAAATTACTTTAAAAGAACTACATGTTCCCAACCAGCATCTATTTCTCTAAACTTTTTACATTAAACAAATTTTCATAATACCTTTTATTGTGCCAGAAAGATGGATGATTATCTTAATAATAATAATTCAAGAGCACAAAAAAAAAAAAAATGCAGCCACATTCTATGAAAGGTGAAGCAAAATTATCAAGAATATTATTGGGAATGGTGTCATAATTTATGCACATACAAACTCTTGAATGTTTGGATTATGAATTTTACTTCTATTACTGCATTGTCCTCGACAGCTAAAAGGCATCTTTTTTTTTAATAATGTTATGTTTCTAAATGTTTGGCAAGGTAACATATTTTGAGTTATTTTCTGAATTCAAAAGAGCTGTAGATATCTGAACACACACACGCACAGAAAAAGTATTTAGCCAGAGAACAGACATAACATTTACAACACGTTAACTTTCCCTTCACCATCTCATGATGACAAACATTGCAAGCTTCTGACTGAATTATATTTGTTCTGCTTTTTCCATAACAACAACCAGCAAAATACAAAATCCTTATTTCAAGTATCGTATAGAGAGATTCTCTGGCATCTTAAGTTGCAGACTTGAATCACACATTGAATTCAGGAATCGTTTTGGGTCCTGGTGCATTATGTAACTGAGAAATATGGGGTAGAAATCTGTCTGTAGATGTCTTTCAGTAGTCTAGTCTTCTCTTCTTTGGAAAAGTCAGGTGTATGTGCATGACCACTGCTTAAACAAATAGTGCTGGAAACATTACAAATGTCAGTGTTTGCCTTCCTTGGAACTCTGTTTACCCAGGCAGGATCAGGAACAAGTATTAAGGCTCTGAGAAACCAGTAGAACTTGAACAACTAAGTTTCCAAGAATTACATACTTTCCAAGGTATGGACTTCATAAGGTGACTTCCTCTGGCCTGTAGGGGATGATATGAAAGAAAACTATACTGCTTTGGATGCATATTCAAAATTGACACTTGACCATAATACCAGATTGGTTATCCCACTTCATATAGCTTTGCATTGGGTGTGGATGCCAAGGTTTTTGTAGTGGGTGTGCAGAGTGGTCTTTGTGAGACCAGAGGAAGCCCTGTGGCAGACAAAATTGGTTCCATATTAATCCAAAGAACAAGGTGAGGGTAGTAAAAAGGGAGAAACAGCAATAAAAACAGTAAGGTCAGAGAAGGTGCAGGGAGGAAAATGTGTTCCAAGTGCCAGAGCAGAGATGCCCCTGCAGTCCACAGAGAACGCAGTGAGGCAGGCTATCCCCCTGCAACCCATGGAGAACTACATTGGAGCAGATATCCACACTGTGGCCAGTGGATAACACTATGACAGAATACATGCATATTTTTTGAAGAACTTCAGCCCCTGGAAAGCTCACTCAGAAGCAGGTGGAATATATGAGGACGAAGGAGCAGCAGAGAGTAGATGCTATGGACTAATCGCAACTCCCCTTTCCCCATCTCCCTGTGCCACTTGAGGCAGAGCAAGGTGGAGGAGTTAGGAATGAAGGAGTGCAGCTGAATCTGACAAAAAGGTAGGAGAAAGGCTTTTTAAACATTGCCACTTTAAACTTCCCACTATCCAAATCTATTTTAATTGCCAATAAATTCCATTAATCTTCATGAAATCGAGGAATGGTTTGGGTTAGAAGGGACATTTTAAGTTCATCTAGTCTGACATCCCCCCCCCGCCCCGCCATCATTAGTTCAGGTTACTCAAAGCCCCTCAAAGATCTTGAACACTTCCAGTGATGGGGCATCCACCTGTTCCAGTGTTCTACCACCTCCATCATAAAAAATGTCTTCCTTATGCTCCACCTAAATCCACCCTCTTTCAGTTTAAAACCTTTGCCCCTTGTCCTGTCACTACAGGCCCTAGTAAAAAGTCTCTCTCAATCTTCCTTATAAGCCCCTTTTAACTATTTAAAAGCTACAATAAGGTTTCCCTAGAGCCTTCTCTTCACAAGGCTAAATGACCTAAACTCTCAGTCTTTCTTCAAAGGAGAAGTGTTCCAACCCTCTGATAATTTTCATGGACCTTTCCTCAAGTGAAGTCTGTTTTGCTCATGACAGTAATTGGCAAGTGATCTCTCTTATCTCAACCCACAAGCTTTTTCATGCTATTTTTTTCCCCTTGTCCTGTTGAGGAGGGGGAGTGAGAGTGCATCTGGGTGAGCATCTGGAATTCTTCTTTCTATCTGGACACTAAAGCTAACAAACTTCCAGTGCTGAGTTCCCCCATTTTTCCATTTTTTATACATATTTTTTATATATATAGATGAATCACTATTGTAACTTTAGCCCCAGTTTCTCAAATGCTAGTGGAAATCACGAGGAAAAAAAAAAAAATAGCAAGCAAAAATCCCTAATAATAAAAAAGGTTAAAGTCCCCATTGTATGGTAAATTTTAATCATTGTTCCCTCTGGATGAGATCTACACATTTTCTGACANTATTGTAACTTTAGCCCCAGTTTCTCAAATGCTAGTGGAAATCACGAGGAAAAAAAAAAAATAGCAAGCAAAAATCCCTAATAATAAAAAAGGTTAAAGTCCCCATTGTATGGTAAATTTTAATCATTGTTCCCTCTGGATGAGATCTACACATTTTCTGACACTGCTCTTTCAAGGTTCTTCTATCACCACCCCGTGCAGTCAGTGCAGACTAGCATTATAATTCTTCCAACAGAGGATTAGATTTGTAAATCAACATGTTTTTATTTGAAAGCAGAGGTCATCCTTGTTTCTGTCTGTGCCGTCCATTTCCAGCCGATTGGAACATCAGTAGATATATTCATTGACATGCTATTTGAATTGCTATTCCTAGGCAACATCTATAATTATGACGAAAGGCCAGATTAGTGATGTGATTTTCTAGTTGCTATGTGAAAAGCAACCACTTAGAATCAGGTGGATATTTTGGGCTGCAGCTCAGTCCTTATTAGTGTATGCTTCCTTTTAAGTATGATTAAATTAATAACCCTGGAATCTATAATAATGAGGAAAATGTTGTGAAATACAGAATTTTTACATAATTGACATCTCATCTAGCAGCTCTGTAACACATTAATCTCTGAATAACGTTCAATTCATACCATAATATGGATGTTAATGATAGGAATTAGAGACCTATTTGGTCTTCTATTTCATGTAGTCACTTGGTTGTTCTCTGAAGAATATTTTCCAGTGCTTTGTCTCACCTAGATTTTAGTGTACTTAGCAATAAAGCTTCTACTACTTCCCTTTGGAGACTATGTCACCATGTAACAGATTTCACTCTTGGGAAACTTTACCCTATTCAATCATAGTGAGATATTTCACCTTCTCAGAAATAAGAAAGAGGAAATCATAACAAAAGCAAAAATATTTATTGGCTAGAAGCTAGCAAGAGAGTTCTCTAGAAACCAGGGATGTTGCTTCTCTTAAGAGCTCATTCCTTCTATGATGATTTTAAATTTCCTGTAGTGTGAATTCTGCTCTTGAATTTTTCATCATATTTTCCTGAGGTAAAGGCAAACCTTACCTGTTCCCTTTGACTGTGTAATTTAACTGTTGTTTAACATTTCTTCTTTGGAGTTCCAAGACTATCTTGTCCTTGAAAATCAACTGCTGAAATAGCCACACAACCATCAAATTTATTTAAGTCAGTTTTATTAAAACAAGAAGAAATGGATTTAAGACAAATTAAGAGACTTGCTAAGTACATCAAGATGTGGTAACCTTCATGAGGTATTATCTTTTATCCCCCAAGGAGGGAACAAAATTACAGAAGCAGCAGAACAAGTCCTGGTTCTGACTGATCTGTGACTTTTGAAGGAGGGTTTATGAAGATAGGCTATTTTTCAAATTAATATGTAAGGAACAAAAATGAGGTTAGTGGCTACACACCTTACTAGACCTCTGGTTAGAAGATATCAAACTGACTGGCAGAAACACACGCAGTCACCCATTCTTAACATGTGCCTGGCATAGTGTTTATAGAATATTTTGACAGTGTTAGAATTCAAGAAACTACATATTTTGAGATGTAAAATAGCGTAGTCACTCTCAAACTATATAACAAAAGACTACATGAAAAGAAACCAAAACAAAGTTAGATAAAGGACAATGGAGGAAACAAACTGTATCTGGGTTTATGTGTCATAAGGCTTTACTAGCAAGTTAGAGTGTTACAGATTAAAAATGAGTAGCATTTGCAGGGAAAGAGACACACACACATGCATGCACATACACACCCAAGCACCCCCCTCAATGCACAGTCCTGGACAATAGCCTTAGCAGGTCAAAAGGCTCTTGAGGAATGAAAGGCACTTGAAGCAGACTGAGAGGAGAGCTGCTGCTCTTGGAGTAAGCAGAGAAACCAGGCAACTCTCCCACTACTCCAGTGATCTCACACCAATTAAATTCTGCACAAACAGTTCCTGTGGTAACTACTTCCTCCCGACCCACATTCTAGATACTGTCATTTTGCACAATGTTGGCACTTCTAAGCAGTTTTAACCTTTGGACTCTTCACCTAGACTGTACACTGCACAATGAGGGTGTTACTTTCCCAGACAGGTGCTTTATCCTATTAGGATATGTTGCTCAGCTGTTTTTTCTTGCTAACCTGCTTCTTTTCTTTAGTATGCTGAAAGCAGTCCTTTGCCCACTGTCAAGGTTGAACTTCAGTGACCAGTAATTAATTGACCACCTGTGGGTTGCTTATAGGTCTAGGTCTTCTGTTTTCAACTATATTTACAAGGCACTTGCTATTATCTTCTGCTTAAACTCTACAGCATAACAAGAGACACCTGGTACCAAGCTCCAGTTCACACTGCAAGTTCTCATAACAAGTTAATAACATGCTTAAAAGGTCATGACAGAGTCTTTGCACAGTTGGCATAAGCGTTTTTTGCATTTTTACTAGGCCACTGTGTAGTATCCCTGTCCTCTAATACTTTTTTTTTTTCGATATGTAGATGGGAGGGAGTTGGGAGAAATGGAGAATTAAAAAACCTAAGTCACCTTCAATACCAGCGAGTCATACCTATTTGCAAAATTTAAGCAGATATTGCATCAACTTAGCTAATAAGGTCAAAATAGTTCTGGTCAAAAATCTTTAATTCTGCTCTTGGAAAAGGCACTTTCTTCAAGTTGAAGTTTTTCTATTCTACACAAGTCTCATACCTTAAGAATTTAAGAAACTGGTGTTTCAGAAACATGTATGGTTTCCCCTTCCTGCTTTTGATGAATTACATATAGTTCTTTGTTCTCCCATCATAGAGAAACTTTGCATTTAAGTGTGTATCAGATTAGGGAACAGAAGCCTTCTGTGGCTATGCTTTTTCATACAGGTTATTTATTTATTTTTTTCTGGATTGGTGGTTTAATAGAAAATAAGCCTACAGCATCCAAACTAATTGTGCTGCAGCCTTGATAGTTTTGTAGCTATCAATCCAAACTCCTTGATGTAATGTTATGCATGTCAGTGAAGTTACAGCTAAGGTAAACGTCTGACTTCTTTTTCACCCGGGAAACTGAATTAAATAAGTATGCCACAGAATTAAATAAATATGGAAGAATAAGGTGGTTCTTTGTATGGACATATTTGCCATAACTTTTAGGGAAATTCTATTTTTTAAAACATGTAAGCTGCTGTAAAAGCAAACAAGACACTTACAATTTATAAAGTACAAAACAATATAGAAAGTGATGGTTTAGTTGCAGTCTTGAATGCCTAACATTGCTCTCAAACCAAAAGAGAATTATTTAACACAGGTGTAGGACTGCTAGAAGATATCATAGTCTGAGGGCACTGGGCATACCAGATTTTACAGTGTCACATGGGGTTCCATGGGAGTGAGATTGGCTGTGGTTTTTAAACAGAGTGAACTTATATGCTATGACTGCAGAGGCACAATCTTTAGGATTTATGATCATGTATAAGCCACCTTTACAACTTCTGACTTCTAGACTGTTCTGGCAAAATTAGATGTATTGGACAGCTAAGTCCCCAGAACAATCTTTGTAGTAGAGCTGCTAATTTTCTCTGATTCAAAGCATTGAAACAGTTTGAGGATATTTTGTTCCCGAGTAGCTTTTACAGTCAACATGAATGAGACAACACTGACTAATGTCCTCTGGTTTCCAAGGCATACTTTTTGGTCTTCCTTCAATATACATGGTATGTCTTCATGCCATATTGGAGAAGTACACAAAATAATTATTATATCCTGAGCCCACAAAAGGTCAGGAGAAGTGCTAGGCAACTGAGACATACCTAGTCCTGAGCAGGGTGATAAGATGCAAGGTTAAGCTTGCGTACTAACAACTACTTGTAGCACAGATGAGGTGCAGCAGCTGCAACCATCTAGAGGAGTACTCTAATGAGCATGTAGTTCTGCATGCTGTGTCCCTGCTCAGTTTCTCTTCTTCAGCCTCTAAAGCAGGTCAGAAGAACAGAGGTTGTCTACAACTTAATGGATACATTTCATATTGTAGCAGGGGACCACTCATAAAAACTCCATTCTGATTTTCTCACTAGTGTAAGAAAAATGAAAACAGAAACCTGATTCTAGTGGTTTAAGACCAAATCGCACTGTGAATACTAAGTGGACTTGGATACCAAAATGCTTTAATCACAGACATATGCAGTTTTATGAATTGCACCTGTGCCATAGGAGAGTCAGGGGAGAAGTTGGACAGGTTAGCACTGCAGTCCCAGCCATGTGATATGCATTACTAGGGCTGAGCCACAGGGCCTGCTGTAGCGTTTGAGAGATGGTCCCAAATCCTGGTGCAACAGTCTCACATCACTCATCCTGTCAGTGTCACAAATTCTCCCTTTTCTGGGTTCCCTTTGGAGTCTCTGAGTTATTCTGTCTCTGAGTCTGAATATTCTTCAGTGTCCTCATTTATACGGTTGGGTAGAGAATATGACATTGTGGTTAAGTCTGATCAAATTGCATTCTTTTCCCACTTTTCTGTCACTATTGTTGGCACTCACAGTCTGCTTGTTCTGGACACTTGCACATGATGATCAGAAGGTTATTTTTATAGTTTGGCTATCTTGTTGAGCTCACAAAACCCCCTGCATTCTGTTGTTTGGGACAGGCGATTTATCATAATTTATTTAGTCTACTACACTAAGAAGCTGGTACTCTATGCTTACAGATAATCTAACTAGGCTAAATTCATGCTGACTGCTACATTGTTTAACTCCACTGTGAGGTCTGAGATGTAACACTGGGTAAAGGGGAAAACAGTGATTGTTTCTGTGTGAAATTTTTTTAAGATGACTTTTTCTTATATCCTTTCCTTTTTCTGTAGCAAATACATGTATGCCTTTCCATGAGTTGTGCTCTTACTCTGTCTTCTGCCCACAAACTGTTGACAGTTCTCTCAGTAAATAGAAAGATTTGCTGTAAATAAATCTGTCCATGAAGTAACCAGAATGTGAAGCATTCTGACATTCAGAGCTCTTTTTATTGTGGAATATATTGTTGAAGGTGCCATTGCATATTGCAGTGAGACATGTTCCCAGTTCTTGAATACTCCAATTGTTAATGCACTTTATGATCAAATGTCAATACAATGTGAAACTGAACACCTTTTCTCTTAGCGTTTAGAGAATTAACCTTTATAAACCCATGCTTCTTCACTTGAAATGTACTTCTTATTGTCAGCCTTAATTAATCAAGACATTCCTTTTGGCCCTCTTCAATTTACCTGTGTAGCACATCTACCATGGAAGATTCATACCTTGGCTTCAAAAAGTTTGTATACACAAACATTAAAAAAAAAAATATAAAAGTGTATGAAACTGTGTAAGAAAGTATACCCTTCCCATTGACTTAAATGAACTGTCAGTATTAAGAAGAGCATGCTGGTATTAGCTATATTAGATTTGAAAACAGAAATTTTCTTACAGAACTATTATTTAGCAATCACAAGAAGGTTACTTACCATTTTTGGACACAATGATTTAATCCATTTTGCTTTCAATAGCAATGAATTGAATTTGGGTATGCAGGAGGTCTTTACTGTGCACCTAAATATCCTTAATATAAATGGCTTTTCCACAACTGTTTAATTAGCTATAAAAGTATAAAATATTAGTTAAATCTCTCACATTTTTTTTCCCCATTTGCACTCTCCAATGCTGTTTTATGTTCTAAATTGTGATGCTTCAGAGGGAAATGTTCTCATTGTGCCATTATACTAAATCCAACATACTTTTTACTGAAGTGTAAGCAGACGCTTTGACTTGTTAGGCTAGAACTTTGGTGGTATCTCTTTTTCCTTCCCACCTAAACACATGGTATATGATGTCTTCCTTTTAGAGTTCAAGATATGTAAAACTGTATGGAAAAATAATTGAAGCATGGAAAAAGATTTCAGTGTGGCCTCTGCATGGTTTATGAAAAAATGTAGTGCCTACAGGTTCAAAGCAGAAAACATTTCAGTTTCATAATAGTATGAAATAACCCATCTGGACTACTAGGTGTTAATAAAATGTAGCCATTACTGTGAAATATCTAGAACTAAAGAATAGTCCAAACAAAGTTATGATTTAATCTTCCTGAAAGCTAGAAGATTTTCTATTCATCATTTCTATACTTATATGAAAACTGACAGCATTATTTGCTAAATCAATGGGAGTTACAGTACCAGGCCAAAAGTGGTATAGCTGGACTGAGCAGTAAATATTTTGTTCTTTCAGGTTTTGTGAGATGAAAGTCTAATTATTGATTCTAAAACCAAAACAACAACAAAATACTTAAAACCCCACACTTCCCTGACAACTAGTTCTAATACATTTTAATGTTATTTCTATTGTGTGTCACCCATTTTTAAAGATAAATATTAAATGAACTTGCATAGACAGCATTCTTAAACCTTGATTTCTCCCATTTAGAATAAACTTCAGGGTTTTGGTTTTTGGTAGTGTTTTTTGGTTGGTTTTTTTTTGTTTGTTTTTGGGTTTTTTTAAAGAGGAAATATTCAGAACAGATTTTGAATGTCTGAAGAGAAGCAGAAAGACTAAAGTTTCCATTTGGGGAAAAAAGAAAGAAAAAGACAAAAGTTTAACTATAGTAATTAATGGACCTAGTACTTAACATAAATCCCAGCAGTTCTGACTTTATTTTTGGTTTTTGTTTGGATTTGTTTTTTGGTTTTGGTTTGCTTTTTGGGTTTTTTGTGTTTTGTTTTGTTTTGTTTTGTTTTGTTTTGTTTTTTTCCAGAAGAAACTGCCTTCATGCACATAAACAAATTCCATTATGTGTTTTGTATCGTATGATAAAAAGCAGTGACAAGTCCCTCAGGGACTTGTATTGTATTGGGACCATTATTGTTTAATATCTTTGCTGGGGAGATGTACAGTGGGATGGAGTGCCCCCTTAGCATGTTTGCAGCCTTGCAGTATCTGAAGGGGACCTATAGGGACGCTGGGGAGAGACTCTTCATTAGGAACTGTAGTGACAGGACAAGGGGTAACGGGTTCAAACTTAAACAGGAGAGGTTTAGATTGGATCTAAGGAAGAAATTCTTTCCTGTTAGGGTGGTGAGGCACTGGAATGGGTTGCCCAGGGAGGTTGTGNTCAAACTTAAAGAGGTTTAGATTGGATCTAAGGAAGAAATTCTTTCCTGTTAGGGTGGTGAGGCACTGGAATGGGTTGGCCAGGGAGGTTGTGAATGCTCCATCCCTGGCAGTGTTCAAGGCAAGGTTGGATGAAGCCTTGGGTGACATGGTTTAGTGTGAGGTGTCCCTTCTTATGGCAGGGGGGTTGGAACTAGATGATCGCACTCCCTGGGCAGGTTTTTACCCACTCAAAGCTGCCGCCGAGCCTCCTGGCTCCGCCCCCAGTGAGTCAGCTCCTCCCGTGAGCTGAGTTGTCGGCTCCCAGGCAAGTCCTACGGAGGACTTGAGGCTCCCTCCTCGGTGGCTCTTGTCGCTCTGAGATGAGGCTCCTGGACGCTGATCTCCCCCCACTCCGCTCCGGTGTTGCAGGTGTTCTCTCTCAAGCCGCTCCCCTCAGCGTAATGATAGGACAAGTGGTAATAGTTTTAAACTGAAAGAGGATAGAGTTAGATTGGACATAAGGAAGATATTTTTTCATTATGAGTGTATTAGGACACTGGAACATGTGGATGCCCTACCCCCAGATATGTTTGAGGTCAGGTTGGATGGGGCTTTCTGATATAGTGGAAAGTGTCCATGTCCGTGGCAGAGGTGTTGGAATGAGATGATCTTTAATGTCCCTTCCAGCTCAAACCATTATAAGATCTATGATCTAGGCACACTCTCACCATAAAATGGACCACTCTCTGGAACCAGAAGGAGCATGGAAATTTAGGATGTCATCTTACAGTGTCAAACAGGGCTGTTAAGCAGCAGTGGCTATGTTACCAGAGATGCATTCTCATCTGTCATTATTCAGAAGCTCTGGTGCGGCTGTCTCTAACTGATGAGGTTGAACCATTTCTGATGTATGTACTACCAAGGATGCCATTACCTGAAAAGTTCACCATTTATCTGGGGAAAACAGAGGAACAATATTAGATGGTAGGCTTTTGGGGAACCCAGTGAAATATCTCCATCTGTCTTCACAGAGGTAATGCTTTCATTGCTGAAACTAGTAATTGTGCCTCAACAGGGGACAATCTGAACTATGTTATACTGGACTCATCTATTGGTTTGTTTTCTGTTTTGTTTTGTTTTGTTTTGTTTTCTCATCTCTCCATCTGTAAAGACAGTAATATACTTCAAAACCACGGTCAGGAGTAGGTGAAAATCTGTTGCATTTACCATCACTTCTCTATAATGTTTGCAGTAAATTTAGAGTATTGAGGAAGAATAAAGAATATAGTGTAATATGTATGAAGATATTTATTCTCTACTTAATGTGTTCATTCTAAGCAGCAGGAACTTTGCTTTGTCATGCTTTGGGCATGGAAGAATACATAAGAAAACGGGAACAGTTGGTTATTTAAGCACAGTCATAAGAAAATAAGGGTGCTTTTTATTATTTGCTTTGAGTATTTTAAAAAGTGATTCAACACTTAATCTCATAAAGTCACATTTCATGGTTTTAATTCAGATGCTCATCTCTCTTTTCAATGAATATTTTTTAAATTCTTTTTTATCTTTGTATAGTCTGAACATTTAAAAAATTTCTTCCATGAAAGGTTATATTGTGAAGAGCTCCATACCATTTGTGTGCAAAACATTAAGTGAAACTTGACACATATTGGTGTGTTTTCTCAGTATGTAATTTAATAGAATGTATTATTACAGTTGCTGTTCCAAAGCGATCATACCCTGCACTGTTCCCACCTAAAACTGCCTTTAAACCTAATAGGCAGGATGTCCTTTGAGCTAGCAGTCTTCATTATTTATCTTGACTAAGCATTTAGATAAAGATTTAAAGCAATTACAGTTCATTTTCTTCTGTAGTTTAAGACCCCTAGTGATTTCTTGGCAATTTTTCTGTGTGATTTCTGAAGCTTTTTTTTTTGCAGATCCTTCATTAGCTTCAGAAATTATAATGTGTGGTTTGGATTAAATCATATGGCACATAATTTACTGCAGATACATAGTGAATGTTGTACATAAATGGGTAGCTTTTATAACCTTGACATAAAAGTACATTTCATGCTGGGTTTTTCACTTATTTTCTCTAACAGTTTCTATCATTTGCATGCAGTTTGGGGATTTCAATATAAACATTCAAACAGCATCCTGATAACCTTTGTGTAGATAATGCCTATCTGATAGGGTCTAAATTTTATTAGTGTAATCTTTCTGCTGAGTTTAAGATTGACTCTGAATTTCATATCATATTTATTTTGTATCCCTGTTGATCTGGAAACACCATTAGAATCCCTGTAGCCATGTAAGATGTGAGGTTTAGTTTTGTTAAAAATATGACAAAGTTTACTGTTGTCACAGTGTTGGGAAAGAACACTGAGTAGATGTGTACATTTGTGCACAAAAGTACACAGTGAGAAGCAGCTCATTACACTTTTAAACTTTGCATAAAATTAAGACTATAAACAGATGTACGATACAAAAACTTCAGCTTTCACGTTCTGTGCTAGTAACTGTTTAAAAGAACTTCAATCACATTGTGTTGCTGCTCACGCATTATTCAGGAGACATATTTTAAAAATACTTTTGTATCTTCTTGGTGATAAAAATAGTTTGTCTGATTCTTGCAAAAAGGAATTATCTGCTGGATTGTATTAATTTATCTGCAGACATGTAAGAAGCTGAATATTTATAATGGATTTAAACACAGTTCCCTGAGGAAAAACTGTGTTGCAAAGCATCAGGCTTGTAAGATAGATTTTCTATTCCTTCGAAAGTGTGTTCTGATACATAAAATACCCTGGCTGTGAAGAATATGCCACAGATTTATCAACAAGTGAGCATGTTCCCTCAGCTTCAATTTTAGGATTCTCACTGAGTAATTATAAGGTTTGAGTACTATTTTAACTCAGAAGGCAGCTAACTAAGGTTGTCAGCAAATTAATTGAAATATCTTGACTTTAGTCTTGTGTATGCATCTTCTGATGAAAGCTTTGTTCACAGAACCATGTGAATACCTGGAAATGCATAAGAGGACAGTGATCAGAGGTATAATATTTGACTGTGTTTATAACTACAAAACAACTGAGATGCAATCTGGAAGAATTTGCAAAATTTGAAACACTTCCGAAACCAAGCCAGCAATTTTTCTGTGGGGGTTAAGGGGAAAGGAAGAATGCTAGATGAAAGGCAGGAGGTTCTTGATATGGTAGGGGACCTCATTTGGGAAGAGCTTGCAGATAACCAAGAAGTACACAATCAACAGGGCAGAAGTCACTCAGGCCTTTAAGACCAATGATTTGCTTGCTCCTCACCTGTACTGTAAGCTATACCTTCTCTAAAAGGGCATTTGCTCCTCTGGGAAAAGGCTGGGTGGCTTTTAAGCTGTATGCATCACACTCTTGTTTTCTGATGGCTACAGAAACATGTAATTTACAGGCCAAAGGGGCTTAAGAAGACCTTTGGCCTTAAAAAACTTTAATCACAATGTTGCAGGGTTTTGTGGCCAGGACATATTTCCATATCTTACTCCTGTTTTCCTGGCCTGAGAAAGGAGTAAAGAGTGTTCTATATCATCTTCTGTACATTGTTTGTTTATGAGAATTAACAATGGCTTCAGCTCTTACTGAATCAGCCTGTTACACCCTGATAGCTCAAAAGCATTCTGGCCACATGGTTCAAAGTAATCATTCTAATACCTAGGAGCTTCTGGTAGAAGAAATATGCCATTTTGCTAATTAGCAAAATAGTTGGAAATTGAATTTGTAGATGTCTTTTACAATGAAAAGGAAATACAGTTTACAGTCTCATTGCATTTTTTGATGTATTAGGGGTTTAGGTTTTTTTAATTTGAAATTACTTTTGTTCAAGTGAATATCAAGGCTACATGCGTAGAATGAACTAAATTCACAGTGAGACTAAGAGCAACAATACATCTCCCACATGGATCTGTAAATTATTGAACACAAAGAGGAATGTTTTGCAACTTTGATTAGGGAATTGTTAATCAGCCCCATAATAAAATGTAGGTCAAAAAACAATTAAAGGTGTCTGACTTGAATTTATGATTAGGCAACCATTAAAAAACAGTACTTATTAAAGGGAGCAAAAAGATGAAGTAGAT
This sequence comes from Agapornis roseicollis, assembly GCA_002631895.1. Taxonomy (NCBI): domain Eukaryota; kingdom Metazoa; phylum Chordata; class Aves; order Psittaciformes; family Psittacidae; genus Agapornis; species Agapornis roseicollis. The sequence goes on from NDXB01008700.1 coordinate 49,293, forward strand.
CCATAAATATGAATTCTTTTTTCTGTGTTCTGTGTATGACAGTTTGAGCAGCAATAAAGCAGTTAAGTTAGCGATCAATTACTAGCTTCAAGAACAGAGAAATAGTTTGGCTGATGAAAAGCTTATTCAGCCCTTGAAAAATACTTGGCTGCCACAGTAGTTTATTTGAAATACCACTGCAGCAACCCCAGCTCTGGCTTTTATTTTTGCATCTTCCAAACAAATAAACTATGTATGGTGTTTTTAGTCAGGCTTTGAAGTTCAATCTGCTCTGGCAAGGCAATGGTACTTCACAAACAGTAAAAATACAATTCCTGCTGTTACTTATCCTGCAGAACCTTTTTTTTTTTTTTTTTTTT
>NDXB01008701.1:597-33505 GCA_002631895.1 Agapornis roseicollis
TTTTTTTGTTAGCAGTATGTGATGTGACATTCAAGACCTCATGCTGGGAATACATTGAAAGGGGCAATGCTGAACTGGACACTCTGAACTTGTCCTGCCTTTCCCCCCACCCCTCCCTTTTAAGACTTGCACATTTGTTTTTTTCATCTTCAGCATCATACAGATGCCAGAACAGCATTCGATATTAAGCAACAGCCTCACACTGGTACCTTTGGAAATGAGCTTCAAAGTCCTAATTAAGCCAATACATCTTCAGCAATGTCTATAACCCTTCCATAGGCACAGCAGTGAGAATTGTGCAATCATGAAATCTAAGCAAGAAAACAGATGGTCTTAAATAAAAACTTTGTGTGCAATTTGTTTTGCAACATTGCGTGAGGTCTCCAACTTGACAAAAAAAATAGGGAGGAACAACACTGAAGAGACCTTTGCCTTTGCACTCCTCCATTTAATTTGGTTCACAAATTAAAATGAAACAGCCNCGTGTGCAATTTGTTTTGCAACATTGCGTGAGGTCTCCAACTTGACAAAAAAATAGGGAGAAACAACACTGAAGAGACCTTTGCCTTTGCACTCCTCCATTTAATTTGGTTCACAAATTAAAATGAAACAGCCAAGGTACAAATTCAGGAGACTCCAAGCGCACATTAGTCTATGCCACAGAACTGGATGCAGTTTAGTATAACTGGGAAAGCTCACAGAAGACAGAAATATACTGATTTTTATTAATGCACTTCGTTTTCAGCGAGCATTGGCATTACAAGATGGAAGCACCATGGGCCTCTGCAGAAGTAGGCCATGGACTCAGCTTGAATTACACTAGCAAAGCTGCACATGTTAGCACAGTCAGGTTGCTTAAGGTCAAGACTAAAGCAAACTCCTACAGTTTGTCTAAGCAACCCATGTCTGAATTGTCAAACAATGCTGCAAATTCTAGACTCACTGAGCAAAACCATACCAGGAACACAAAGGCCCCAGAGTTTAATAACTCGAGGTTTTCAGCAGTCAGGTGCACAGAGTCATGTGTGTGCAGAAGGATGCTGCATGGTGAGGTACACTTGACAACTTGGAATAGCATGGGGGTTATGCAGAGAAAGAAAATGTCTCAGAGAGCTCACAGACATTGGTATATTATCTACCCCATGCTAAAGCTTCCAAAACAAATTTCATCAGCACATCATTACTAAACTCCATTGATTTGGGAAACAATTAATACCAAAGCCAACATCCGTAACATCTTTAAATATGATACTGCAAGCCACAGGAGTGTAACTTAATAGCTGAGCATTTAGAAACGCTGTAAGTTTTATTCAAGCACTACAGAAAATGCCTTTCAAATTTGGGCAAAAGACATCCAGTGCACAGCCTGGTAATGTGATGTGCACCTGTGCTGTTGCTAGAGGAGTCATCACACTAACGTGAGCAAACACATACAGACTCCAGTCTCAGGAGGATGCATGCTGCATAATCTGCTAGCATGAGTGATTCATTCAGTGCATGAAAGGACTGGAATCGGCACACCAACTGCAAATGAGACCAACAGTTAATGGCATTTGCCCATTCAGCCTAAATAGCAGTCTGCCTCCTCAATAGTATGCAACTTTCTTTTCAGCTTTACCATCTCCAGCTCAACCAACAATCCCTGCTCATTTATAGGTATCTTAGTTGTGTCATAAAATCTGATGTTGATAGAATCTAATATCAACCACTAACTTGCTCTTTTAGATACTGACAACACTTCTTGGCAGCATCCAAGCAACTATTGCTGAACAAGTCCAATCCTGCTTGTCAGAGGACAACAAGCTGTGCATTGCCTTCTTTCAGGCATCAGCTGTCCATTTCTCTCCTTTTAAGAAATCTGGGAAGCCATCTAAGTTACGTCAAATTTAACCTCCTAGTTTCATAACGTGGAGGATGAAGAATGAACAAATCTAAGGCAGGGAAGAAAGCTGGAGTACAGTTCTGTGTGTAACTTTTATTGCTGTTCAAGAGGAGAAATACCAAAACCAGGTTTCTGGGTCTTGTACCAGAAACCACACAGAGATACTGAATCATAACAAAGGGTTACTGAAATCCTGGGGCAACCTTTACTTTCCAGAACAAGACCCACAGGATTCAGACCTCTAACAGCCAGAGAGCAGCTGCTGTGAGAGGTGGGAAACTTTCCTGGCAGCTGCTTCAGCCCCCAAACAAGGACTGTAGCCTTAGCCCAGGAGAAGAACTATGGGACATTACATGCTACTGGGTGTACTTACTTTGGTGAGATAGGTTTCTTTTTATATTTCATTCCTACTTTCAAAATAAGTGTATTGTTGAAGAAGGGAGTTAGCTCACTACACAGCAAAAACTCACTCCAAAGCAAGATGGCCAAACAATAGCCCCAAGCCAGGCTATATGCAAGCTTATGGGATGCAGTGGATAATTTGCAATTTTGTTTAATGGCACCTTGGAAACTACAAGGGATAGTTTATATCAATTTAGATCACCTCTACACTTAGCATAACAAAACTCATCTCACATGTGGGACCCTCTCTACCACGCTTTAAATAAACAGAATCTTACTTGTGAGGGGCAGAACACACAGCTGGCATCCCCCAGCCAACAAGAACCCCTCAGCTTTTCCACAGCCTTTTGCATCAGCTTGTAAGGCTACTTTTAGTACAGCCACACCATAGATTTAGGGTAGATACACTGGAATTAGAGGTTCAAGCAAGTGATAGGAATGGTTTCAAAGGAAGTGAACTTGCAGTAGAGTATAACTACATATTCCATGCCTGTCACCCTGACAGAGCTACTCAACCTCCCTCTGGGGCTAGGAAACATCTCTCTCTACTAAGAAGCTTTAATTACTTTCCACAGTCAAGACAAGGAGTTACTTCTGTGCAGCCATAGAATGCTAGTTTTGAAGAGACCTCAAGGATCATCTGGTCCAACCTTTCTTGGCAAAAGCATGGTATAGACAAGATGGCCCATCACCCTGTCCTGCTGAATCTTAGAAGTAACCAACCTCATGGAATCCACCACTTCCTTGGTGATACAATTACAATGGCTGATTATTCTCATTGTGAAAAATGTTTCTCTTGTGTCCAGTCGTCATCTCCCTGGGAGTAGCTTTTCCACATTACCCCTTGCTTTTTCTACGTGACTCCTTGCAAAATGGGAGTCTTCATCTTCTTTGTAGCCACCCTTTAAATAGCGGAACATAGTTATAAGGTCTCCCCTAAGCCTTCTGAACAAACTCAGTCCTCTCAGGCTTTCCTTGTACAGCAGGCTTCCCAGTTCTTTGATCATCTTTGTGGTCCTTCTCTGAACCCTCTCAAGCCTGTCTACAATTCTTTTTATAGCAACAACCAAACCTAAACACAGTGTTCCAGGCACAACCTTACAGGGGCTGAGTAGAATGGGATAATGCCATTTTTATCTCTGCTGGTGAAGCCATTGTTGATGTAATCCAGTATCTTGATAGTTTTCGTTGCTGCAGCAGCACAATGTTCACTCATATTAGGCTTGTTGTCCACCAGCAGCCCCAGGTCCCTTTCTACAGAGCTGTTCCCCAGATGGGTAGATTCAAGCCTGTGCTGCACTCCTGCATTATGTTTTCGTGGGTGCAAGACCTTACTTGTCCTTGTTGAACTTCATTCCAGCCTATCCAGGTCATGCTTCAAGGTGGCCCTCTTACAAAGTGTCCACTTCCCTAGTCATCTTAGTATCATTGTCAAACTTTGTCAGTGTACCCATCTTCCAGATCACTCATGAAGACACTGAACAGTGTCTGGCCTAATATGGAACCCTGAGGGTTGCTAGGTTGAAAAGGAGCTTTTCACCACCACCCTCTGGGTGCAGCCGGTCAGCTGGTTCCTACCCATTGCACAGACCACTTCTCTAGACCATAGCATGTCAGTCTCTCTAAGAGCAAGTTGTGGGAAAACATACTGAAAGCCCTGGAGAAATCCAGGTAGGTAGATTTTGGGTGAGCCAGTTGCCAAGTGGGTTACTTTGCTGTAGAAGGCAATGAAGTTTGCAAAGCACGATTTGCCCTTGGTGAGCCTATGCTGATTTTTCCCCAATAACATGCTTTATTTGATTTGTGATGGCCCCCAGGATTTGTTCCATAACTTTCTCAGGAACTGAAGTAAGACTGATGAGCCTATAGTTCCCTGATCTTCCCTTGGGCCCTTCTTGTAGATAGGGGTGACATTAGCCTTCTTCCAGTCTTCTGGGACAACCTCCAATCTCCATAACTTTTCAAAGATTATGGAAAGTGGCTCTACAATGTCAATCAGCTCTCTTGACACTCTCAGATACATACTGTCATGGTCCACCAATTTCTAGAGGTCAAGCTCCTGTACCTTAACTGATGGTGCATCTGTGTTTGCATCACCCTGAATTTCTGACCCCAAGGCCTGCCGTCCACAAGTACTGACAGAGGTGAAGAAAGTGCTGAGAGCCCCTGCATTTTCAGCATATGACTAATAAACCCCTCCTGCTTAACAGCGGGACAGTATTTTCCTCCTGTTTCTGCTTGTTTCCTATGCACCTGAAGAACCCTTTCTTGTAGTTCTTGACGTCTCTGGACAGTTTTAAATCAACCTGAGCTTTTGCTTCTAACTGCATCTTGGCACACCCTGACAATGCCCTTCTTGTTCTCAATGGGTATTCATATGCTTTTCCATTTCTGGTAAGCTTCTCTCGTGGTTTTGAGCAGGCTCAGAATCTCCAAGTCAAGCCAAGAAGGTTTCTTACTCCAACTACTTCCCTTATCTTTAAAGATGATAAGCTGGTTTTGTGTTTCCAGGAGAGCACCATCTCCCAGCTCTTACTAGCTCCTTTATCCCCATGCAAACTTCGCAGAGAATCCCACCCAGTTGAGCTCTGAGCAAGCTGAAGTTTGCTCTTCTGAAATCTGAAAACTTTATCTTAGAACTAATATCCAGTGTGCTCAGCCAGATTCCAAACTCCACAATACTGGGATCACTGCAGCCGAGACTATCTCTAAGATATTACAAAGCAGATTTTCTTGCTTTGGGAGCAGCAAATCCAGCAGTGTCTCATTCCTCATTTTAAGGAATAGATTGTCACTACAGATACGCACTGACCTCATCCTTTTTGACCACATACTGCAAAAGTCAATGACTTAGAATAATAGAATCACAGAATAGTTAGGATTGGAAAGGACATTAAGATCATCTAGTTCCAACACCCCTGCCATAAGCAGGGACACATCACACTAAACCATGCCACCCAAGGCTCTGTCCAACATGGCCCCGAACACTACAACAGATGGAGCATTCATAACTTCCCCGGCCAACCAATTCCAGTTTCTCAACACTCTTACAGTAAACAACTTCCTCCTTATATCCAACCTAAACGTTCCCTGTTTATGTTTTACCCATTACCCCTTGTCCTAGCACTACAGTCCCTAATGAAGAATCTCTCCCCAGCATCCCCATAGCCCCTTTCAGATACTGGAAGGCTGCTATGAAGTATCCACGCAGCCTTCTCTTCTCCAGGCTAAACAGCCCCAACTTTCTCAGCCTGTCTTCTTATGGGAGATGCACCAGTCCCCTGATCATCCTCATGGCCCTCCTCTGGACTTGTTCCAACAGCTCCATGTCCTTTTTATGTTGAGGACACCAGAACTGCACACAATACTCCAGCTGAGGTCTCACGAGAGCAGAGTAGAAGGGCAGGATCACCTCCTTTGACCTGCTGGTCATGCTCTTTTGATGCAGCCCAAGATACAGTTGGCTTTCTGGACTGCGAGCGCACACTGAAGCCAGCTCATGTTCATTTTCTTATCAACCACCACCCCCAAGTACTTCTCCTCAGGGCTGCTCTGAATCTCCTCTTTGCCCAACCTGGAGCTGTGCCTGGCATCAGCCCACCTCACAACCGTGTCAAGGTCCCTCTGCATGGCATTCCTTCCCTCCAGCATATCCACCCAACCACACAGCTTGGTGTCATCGGCAAACTTGCTGAGGGCGCACTCAATCCCACTGTCCATGTCAGCAACAAAGACGTTGAACAAGACCAATCTCAACACGGATCCCTGAGGGACACCACTCATCACTGGCCTCCAGCTGGACACTGACCCATTGACCACAACTCTTTGTGTGTGGCCATCCAACCAGTTCTTTATCCACTGAGTGCTCCACCTATCAAATTGATGTCTCTCCAATTTAGAGACAAGGATGTCATGTGGGACAGTGTCGAACGCTTTGCACAACTCCAGGTAGATGACATCAACTGCTCTACCCCTNATTGATGTCTATTTAGAGACAAGGATGTCATGTGGGACAGTGTCGAACGCTTTGCACAACTCCAGGTAGATGACATCAACTGCTCTACCCCTGTCCATCAGTTCCTTAGCCCCATCAGAGAAGGCCACCAAATTGGTCAGGCAGGGTTTCCCCTTAGTGAAGCCATGCTGGCTGTCACCAAGCACCTTGTTGTTTTTCATGTGCCTTAGCATGCCTTCCAGGAGAACCTGCTGCAAGATTTTGGCAGGCACAGAGGTGAGACTGACTGGTCTGTAATTCCCCCAGGTCATCCATTTTTCCCCTTCTTGACAGTGGGTTATATTTCCCTTTTTCCAGTCATCAGGAACTTCCCCCAACTGCAATGATTTTTCAAATATGATCGACAGTGGCTTAGCAATTTCATGTGCCAGCTCCTTCAGGACCCACGGATGGATTTCATCAGGTCCCATGGACTTTTGTACGTTCAGGTTCTTAAGATGGTCTCGAACCAGATCCTCCTACAGTGGGCTCTAAGATCCTCATTCTTTTCTAAAGAGCCTGTAATCTTCCATTTCAACACTCCAGTTATAGGAGCCATCCCACCACGCTTCTGTGATATCAGCTATATCATAAACCTAAACAGATCTGTTGTTTGTTCCCCATACTACAGGCATTTGTATAGAAGCATCTGAACCGAGCTCCAAATGAAGCAGCTCATTGAATGGAGCAGCTGGAATATCTCTACATTACTTGAATCACTTACTTGAATAATTTTTCAGTAGAAGCATTCATAATGAAAACCATCAAGTTATACCAAAAGCTTCCAGCTCACCAATCCACACATGCATGTGTTTAGCAGATGCTTGGTGGTATTAGTCTGTGAACTGTTTTCAGACTGATTCCTGCAAAAATCACCATGCATTACTGCTATGATTCATCAAAGTTTCTTACTGACTTTATGAAGAACTTTTTCTGCTTACAAATTATCTATGAATATCCTTAATTCTTCTCTGAATGCTATCTATTAGTCTCTGCCCATTCAGTCATACAGAAGTTCTCACAAGTAGATTAAAACCCTGAATACTAAGTAGTCCTTAAAAACAAGTGCTTTGTTTCTGTAATCAGAGTTCACTACTTCTTGAAAGACATTTTAAGCTCTCCTTTGAACAAATTTAATACTCAAACACATCATCAGTAATCTAAAGCAAGGCTGGAGTACTTTCTCTTGCTCAGCATTCATTTCAAACATGATCCATTAGGAATGCCAGGAAGCAAGTAAATTCTCATATTTTCAGGGGGGGTTTCATTCTATTACTTTGTACACTGGCTATATATGTCGCGTTTAAGCCATGAGCTACAAGTTTTTCCAACTGTACCTTAGGGATGTGGTTACCTAATAGCAGCCTTCCAGTATCTGAAGGGGGCCTATAAGGATGCTGGGGAGGGACTCTTCATTAGGGACTGTAGTGACAGGACAAGGGGTAACGGGTTCAAACTTAAACAGGAGAGGTTTAGATTGGATATAAGGGAGAAATTCTTTACTGTTAGGGTGGTGAGACACTGGAATGGGTTGCCCAGGGATGTTGTGAATGATCCATCCCTGGCAGTGTTCAAGGCCATGTTGGATGAAGCCTTGGGTGGCATGGTTTAGTGTGAGGTGTCCCTGCTTATGGCAGGGGGGCTGGAACTAGATAATCTTAAGGTCCTTTCCAACCCTAACTATTCTGTGATTCTGTGATTTCTGTCAACATGTATACTTCTGCTGATATCAGAAGACAAGTTACACAAAACTCCTCTACAGTCTCCAATTAAAATATGCATACATACATACACCAGCCATGGTCAATGCCAATCTCATGAAATTCAACCAAGACAAATACAGGGCCCTTCACCTGGGTCGGGCAATCCCAGGCACAGCTACAGGTTGGGCAGAGAAGAGATTCAGAGCAGCCCTTTGGAGGAGGACTTGGGATGTTGGTTGATGAGAAACTAAACAGGGAGGTTGTGAATGCCCCATCCCTAGAGGTGTTTAAGGCCAGGTTGGACAAAGTCTTGGGTGGCACAGTTTAGTGCGAGGTATCCCTCCTCATGGCAGCGGAATTGGCACTAGATGATCTTAAGGTCCTTTCCAACCCTAAACTATTCTGTGATTCTATGAGCCAGCTTCAGTGTGTGCTTGCAGCCCAGAAAGCCAACCATATCCTGGGCTGCATCAAAAGGAGCATGACCAGCAGGTCGAAGGAGCTGATCCTGCCCCCCTACTCTGCTCTTGTGAGACCTCACCGGGAGTATTGTGTGCAGTTCTGGTGTCCTCAACAGAAAAAGGACATGGAGCTGTTGGAACAAGTCCAGAGGAGGGCCATGAGGATTATCAGGGGACTGGAGCATCTCCCATACGAAGACAGGCTGAGAAAGTTGGGGCTGTTTAGCCTGGAGAAGAGAAGGCTGAGTGGAGACCTCATAGCAGCCTTCCAGTATCTGAAGGGACAGTCTACAAGGATGCTGGGGAGGACTCTTCATTAGGGACTGTAGTGCTAGGACAAGGGGTAATGGGTTAAAATGTAAACAGGGTAAGTTTAGATTGGATATAAGGAAGAAGTTGCTTACTGTGAGGGTGGCGAAGCACTGGAATGTGTTGCCCAAGGAAATTTTGAATGCTCCATCCCTGGTAGCGTTTAAGGCCGTGTTGGACAGTCTCTCAGATGGCATGGTTTAGTGTGAGTTGTCCCTGCACATGGCACCGGAGTTGGAACTTTATGATCTTAATGTCCTTTCCAACCCTAACTATTCTGTGATTCTAAACCTGAGATCTCAACTTTAGACAGCTTATTCCTTTTAAACTGACCACAGATTACATCACCTCAGATATGCCACCACAGGTGTGAATTTCTATCCTTATGCCTGCTTTCTCTCACTTAAAGCAAAAGTACTCCTGACCCCAGTTTGTTGGCACAGAAATACACTGTCGATCTGATTCTGGGCAGTGAGCACAAATATAGCACTGTGTAAACTATACTGCAAGGTTTGGGATCTTAGACAAAACATGACAAAATTTTCATAAGAATTTACTTTAAGTGTCCTCTTTGCTCATGTTTTTTCATTCTTGACCTTGTGATTTCTGGGCACAGCAGGGTTTTGGGTTTGTTTGATTTGATTGGTTTTATTTTAAGGTAAAAAACCCTACAGTTGTTGCACCTCTGGCATTTCCATAGGCTTTCATTTTCAGATAAAGTACACCCACAGACACGAGGTTCCAAAACCTCTGTTTAGAATTTACTAAGTAGGCATTTCAAACCTGTATGCTATCCATTTCTATTCTGAGATAGTAGGAAACACATGGCTTTCAATGACAGAGTCAGAGACACCAGAACACCAAAGCAGATGGCTTCAGCTGCAGCTATTGTTTTTCAGTTTGTCAGAGACCCCACCACAAACATACCAAGTTTTGCTTTGCAAGTGTGTCCTACTGACAGCAATACAAAAATAATTTAGAACCAACCGCATAATAATGTGCATTTATTTCAACCTTCCATTACTGGAAATAACTAGATGAATAGTGAAATGTGAACTTTAACAATCCTGTAATTATAGCCACTGAACCATATGTTATAGCAAGAATTCTGCAAAACCCATATGCAAAAGAATCAATGGGGTATGTAAACAGAAATGAAACAGTAAAATAATCAAGTGATGAAGAAGTAATGTGCAGCACTAAACAGCTTCTTGGCACCTCTTGCTACAGTGCTTAACAAATACTTTTTTTTTTTTATTTCCTTGATTTGTCACCCTTTCCTCTACCATTTATTGTTCAGAGATTATTGTTATAAGTGGCCTGGCAGAAAATACCCTGATAGCTGCTGGCAACAATTGCCTGTAAACAGAATTACAGGAATGTTGAAAGATCTACTGAGGACTCAGTTTATATGTATGAGAAAGGATCAAAGAAATTATTACAGTTGACAAGAATTAGGACCAGTTCTTACTAGAACTCAGGAACTAGGCCAAACACATGACAAGTGGCAGTCTCCTGACTTCCAGCAGCTGAGCTGCAGCATTCACAGAATGCTCAGAAGCTAGCTGGGCCAGGCTGGCCCTAAGAGCTAAACTGCAGATACTAAAGGCAGAAGACTATTGTCCAAAGGCAAGTTATTTGGCTTCAAAGTTCCATTCATACACAGCACAGCCACCTATTTTTACCAAGATTAACTCATAACTCATTTTGCTTATGATGAGATGAGCAAGAAAGAACAGATTGTTCTCTTCAGAACAGCTATTCTGTGACATCTGAATATCTGTATTTCAAGCAATCTGAAGCTATTTTAGTCTACAGAAGAAGAAACATTCAACCTGGATTTTAACACACCTAATGCATTTTAGCCTCCTGTAAGTGCCCTCTACTGCATTTAACCTATTATTGACTTCTGGGTTTGATGGCACAGACAGAGGTGAAGGAACTCTTTAATCCCAAGTGTCTACCCCTTCTTCACATACACTTTCCTCAAAGAAGGAAAACGAGAAACAGTACTAACATCCAACATTGCAGCAAGAACCCTATCCTAGAAATGCAGTCATTTAGTCAAGTTCACACAGGTCAGCAAAGGCAAACAGTGCCTTAGGGTGTGTTATATGCAAAATGAGGAATACATCATAGACTTCCTCTTCCAGGAATCAAGAACACAATCCCATCCTTACTAGGTATCTGGGAGAAGAAATAAAAATCCACACTTGGCTAGATGCTAGTCAGTGCCAGAAGCCCGGCATTAATTCCAGAAACTACTTTGCAGGTTAGACCTCACAGCTTGCAGTCCTCACAATACCTAGGAAAGCCCTTTTCTCCCCAGCTCTCTACACTTAGAGTGCTGCATGTAGCAGCTCACAATATCGTAATACATAACAACATGTAGCTACCATACAACATCCATTTTTTTATCCTTGCCCACTGAATAGAAATGCATTTTATTCCATCATTTCTCTCCTAATGTTACAAGTAGCCAGGTTTAGCTTAATGGTATTTTTATTATTCATAGGCCTTCTTGCTAGGATCATCCTTAATCAATGTTTTCATTCAACATTATAGTCCAGACAACTAGACAACCCAACCTCTGATCTTCCAGATCTCAGAAGCCATCATGCTATTTGTCACCACCACCACCATCATCATAATTTCTCCTCTTCTAAAAGAAAATCCCCAGTCCTTTCTCTCCTTACATTTCCTGCTTAAATAAATAAGCCTCCTTACCACTCAGCAGTATCCCGAGTAACTTTCCAGCTTCATAATCCATACCTTCTCCATGCCAAACAGGTCCATGATTTTGCTGTCTGCCCAGACTGCCACCTTCCACAACATCCAGATTCAGCTGGCTACCAACTCTCAGCTGGAGGAAATAATGAAGCCTCCTCTTAACCTTTAACAGGTTCCAGCTGTGACATTTTATGCCCAACTTGAAGGCATTTGCTGAGTGGAGCCAAAAAGTTTATATGAACAAACTATGTTAAAAGTTACCTGTGCTGCCTTTTACATCATTATTGCTTAGTGGGGTTTGCTGGGCTACATCACTTATTTTCTTGCAGTCAGTCACACAGTTCTACACATGATGGATCATTACAGTGTATCATCAAGACTCTTTCAAAGTGGGCAGAAAACAGCACTGAGAACTTTGCAATTTGTTTCACCAGGTTTTGGCAAGAGTACATGTTTTAAGTACTTTTTAATAACTAGAACTGTGTCCTTGTTTGTCAGGTCTCAAAACTATTTTTATATTAACAATACACAATCATCCATGAAACACATGCCCAGGAGATCTCTATGAAAACAAAATTCCAGTGCAAAGTAGAAATATTTTTTTATTTGCCTTCCTTCTGCATTTGCACAAGTTAATTACTTGTCATGTGTTAATGCAGCAACACCTAACAAAAACATCCTCTGCACTCCCACCTATGAATGCTCTGCCTAGAGGTAAATGACCACTGATTGTGCTTTTCCTACTACCTATGGCAACTTTATGCTCACTTATCCCAACTGCCACTGAGGGAGCAATCTTGACTCCATAAGGGTTGACAGAGACTAAATTCCTTCTGCCTCCCATTAAAAGGTTTGAACACACCTGTTTGATTAAAAATACCATTAATGCTGGCAGCAGAGAAACTCAGACTTGAGTAATTCAATAGAAAAAAAGCATCATGAATCCAACTTCAGCCTCTCTCCCCATGCAGTTTGAAGTATACGGTGTTATACTCTGCTGGTAAACAAAGGGCAAACTCCTCAGCCCTGTTTCCCCAGATTCAGTGAAACTAAATGGTACTACTAAAAGACCAGAAATACAACTCCACTGCAACAATCTGATTCTAAAATCTTATATATAAATAGTACCTACTTCACAGATTGCCTTTGACATTAATACTAGAGCAGATGCAGTATTGGTTACCTCTTTCACGTACTTCCTTTAGAGTTGGTGCAATAAGGTATCGTTTTTGGTAATTTATTTCACCAAACAAGGGAAGGGAGTTAATTTTCTGCAATATCCAAGAGCCCAGAGCTGACCCTTTGTTATATAGAGATTGAAAGAAGATGCATTAAATGAACAGCATGGGTAGAGGCTCTCTGCATGGCCCTTCCTAAGCCTTCTCCTACCTGCTTAGTCTTGCAATTTTTACTTCCCCAGGATCAAACCTAATACAGAAGCAAAAATCATTTCCCAGGCTTCTTTGGCCAGGGTTGACAAGCACCCTGCTTCCTGGTGTCCCCATGTTATTTTAAATTGAGATAGCATTGCTAGCCCCGCCTGGGAGAGACTCACTTCCATGCAATGTGTTCAGCAGTAAAGTAGGATAAAAACAGTTCTGGAGCTTAGACTAGGAAATGTGAAGTTACAATCAAATGACCTATAAAGGACACTTAAGACAATAGAGTGAAGTCAGAGGAAGAAGATGAGGAAAGATCAAGCAACCATGATGCACAGTAAGAAACCAAGGTATTTCTAGTGGCTTTCTTTAGTCATTATCAAGTTCCAAAGAGAATTTCAGAGCACTCAAAAATTTAAGACGGTATCAAAAAACTGCGTATGCTTTCTGACATCTTTCATGTTTTGCTTTTGATCACAATAGCAGCAGATGCCTTGTATAGATTGCATTTGATTAATAATTCTAGTAGCAAATATGATTGAATACTTTTTTCTGGCCAGCAGGAAGACAAAAGACATATGAACTACTGCATAGCCAGGTGCTTGCAAGCTAATTAACACCTTTATTGTTGGACTAAACTATGACAAGTTGAAAGCACATATCTAAGAAGGGAAGGAAATGGAAGAAAACCCACCTATGGATGTAGGAAGAAAATAGAAGGATTAGATAAGGGTGAGGAGAATAGCACAGCAAGCGTTTTACAAATCTCTGCTAAAATCATGCTTAGTTGGCTGGGTGAGAGCAGGTTACGAGAAAGGCAAAACCTGTTTCTGAGCTCCTGTTTACATCAGCAGATAAACAAGTTTGGATTAAAGAGAGAAAAAAATTGAGATGTCAGCATGCTTCAAAAGCAGAACATTTTACTCAGTATACTTTCCATTAGCTGAATTCCTTCTAGCTGTCTCTCGCTCTCACTCACTCTAATATTTTCCTTACTGGCTTTGCTTATAATGGTGTCAATGACAAAATTGAAGCTACTGATAAAAGCATCATGGAATCAGTCTAGCACATTCAGCATAGACATGCACTTCCCTAATTATACAAAGTATTACTGCTGGGTAACTTGCTGCACAAAACCAGAAAAATTAAAAAAGGCATACTTGATATCTTTTTTCTCCTTTCTCTCCCCAAATATCTTCTTTCTAGCCTGTTCTTTTGTGGCAGAAGGAAAAACAATCTACAGAAATTCATACAGTGGTGTTGATACCAGATAGGAAAAAATAAAAGCATGGGTTAAATTTGATCTCTTCAAAGCAGATCTGAGGCCAGATTTTTTTTTGGTATAAAAAACTATTTAAGTGGGTAAACTAAATAGTCCTAGGTCATCAAGGAATATAAGCATGATGTTTAAATTTATGATGTCTGAAAGCTGTTCATCTTTCTTTGTGCTTTTGCCAACCCTCCTTTTTTCCATATATCTCTTTTTGTTTGCTGTCACCTTATTAGGAATAAACAGTGGTGAGACATGATAATAGTCTTCAAGTACCTGAAGGCTGCTGCAAAGAAGGGAATAAGCCATTCTCCTCATCCAGGGTCAATAAGGCAAGAAACAACAGACTTAAGCTGCAGGAAAGGAGATCCAAGTTAGACATAAGGAGAGGTTTTCATGCTTAAAATACTGGAACCCTTGCATAGTCTGCCTGGAGAGGTTGTTGAGTTTCTGCCACAGGAAGTCTCTACAAAACAGCTGAGACCACCATCCATTCAGAATGATACAGGTGTTTATCTTGTCTTTAGGCAGGTCAGATGAGATCTTTTCTTAAGGCTTCTTCTTACCCTGAGATTCTGTGATCTCACAAGTTAAAAATAAAAGTCTGGAGTGGGTCAGGTAGGTACTTAGAACCTGAGTACAAGTCAGCTGAGAAATTAGCTGTGATTTCTGAAAGTTCTTACCTCTCTAATCAATAATGAGTCAATGTCCCAACTAGTCACTGCACTACTGAAAGTGTCAATAGCTCAGTAAAAAAGGACTTTCCTCTTTTTATACTGCTCCTTCACTGATGGCATAGAGTTGCTGGAATGGTCCACTTTAGAATGAGATATAAAAAATAAGAATAAAAGTCTGATTAGTTTATTTAGGTTGTTTCATAGATCATAACTCTAAGTTGAAGTCTCTACTACCTCCCACTTTTTAGACTATCTGTGGTTTATCATCTTAGTAGATCCTTATATCCTAATTAGTTACAGTGTGTGTTTCAAGAGGCATACTGAAGAGAGATTTTAATCTAAATGGTGCTTGAAGGCAAGGAAAGGCAGAATTGATCAGTACTACAAGGCAAGGGTGGAGTCCTAGCTCCAGCAAAAACAGGTAGCTCAATAATATCACATGGAAGTGAAAATAAGGCAGACACAAATCCATTAGGCAGAAAGAAAATGGAGAGAGAGACATATGGCTGCTTCTGCTTGTTTGGTTTGTTCCAGTTGCCAGACTTAAGTTTTAAAGTCACATAAAGAATAACCCAGGAAACTTTACTGAACCAACTAAATTTTGCATGCAGCAGCTGCTGATCAAAAAGCCCTAATGAAACAGATGAGACAAAATAACACAAAAATTTTAAAGAACAGGAAACTGTTCAGCTTGCTTGAAGGCTATGCATTCCTACTGCATTAAGAACATTCCTATTACATCTTGAATGCTCTTTCCTGGAGCAGCAAAAGGAGGAGATTCTTTCCTCAGTGTGATCTGCCTGGGTACACGCTCTTCATTTCTATAAGCAACCCTTCCAGATAATGAAACAAAGCACAGAAATTCTCCTCTTCAAGGTTCAGAAGGCAGACCATTCTAAACACCACAGAATCAAAATACCCCAACATGAGTAGCTCAAGAGCACCACAAATGAGAAGTTCTACAGAAAAATCTCTACAAATCATTTGAAAAAATGTTTTAAGAGTTTGGTATAGACCTTTCTTCATTTACTGTCACAGACCACATAATTTTGCATAGTCAGATATCTACAAACTGTTCTGGAGATTATATGTCATTTAGCTTTTTCCGAGTTCTAGCTAAAAGACATCCAGCAAGAGAGAAAATAGTGTGTCCTGTGGTCCTTAGCCACCTTCATTAAACATCACTGCAGCTGCTAATCAGGCACAGCTAAGTAAAATATAACTAAGTGCTTTGGCTCTAACATCACAGTTGTGACTATGGGCCTGAAGCTGCTCTCTTGAGCTGTACTTCTGATAGATGTATATACAACATTGTTCATATCAAGCTCACTAGAATGCTGAGCACCACGTGAAAATTAAAAAGAGCAGTCATCGGGTAGGAATCTTTGTATTATTGAGTAGAAGTGCTCAGCCCAGTGCCAGGAAAGATTATCTACACTGCCCACATGGGAGTTAGATGAAAAATCTGTGTGAAAAGAGAGTCAGAAGCAGTCGTGCACCAGAGGACTTCAGCATGGCAACTGTTATCAGAGTGGGGCTCACTCAGGGTCTCATCGGGATCAAGCTTTCCAGAAAGCTCAGACCATATTAGCAATACTGAAAGCTGCTTCTGCAGGACAGCATCACCAGCAAGATCCAGGTAACTCCAGGAGCAAACAGCACCAAGGGAGGAGCAAGACAGGGAGAGAGTTGCAATAGACATTACAAATACACAGTGGTTTTCCCATCACATTTACAATAACTTCATACATGGCATATGAAAGAAGGAAGCAATCACCAAAGAAAATGAAAGAATGAAGTCAGATGGGAAGAGAATGTCTAACACAACCTTACAGAAACTGGAGCAAATGTAAGGCAGCAAGTGGACACGCTGGAGAAAAAAAAAGGTAGAAATTTTACACTGCTTTTGATTTACATAAAATGACACACTATGATTCTTTAAAGTTATTTTTTGTAAAGCAGTGAGAAACAGCAGCATGCAGATATTTTGCTTCCAGCAACCAAGAGGTTTTAGCACATAGGCCTGGACAGGTATGTTACTGGATATCCAGTATTTCTTGCATCTTTACCAATGCATTCATCAAGCTGCTGACCTATGCATTTCTCACTAGAAATCACTCTGAGTATATGGAGTACCTCATTCTTATTTATAATAAGGCTGCATTATTCATTCAATGTAAAGGATCCTTATTCTGTGTTGCCTCTATATGTCATCTACACAACCATCACTCTCTGAAAAGACCTTTGAATAAATGAGAATCGTGTTTCTAGGTTATAATCAATTCTTGTTCTACATTTTTTACTGTAGATATTTTTTCATTTCATTACTGCTCTGTTTTCCAGTGATGTCCATTGCCAGTGACTGCAGTGAGAGCATTACATTAATTTTATTTTCATCTGGATTCGTTGGAAATATCAGGAAAATTCAGAAGTGAGCCAGAGCAACTTCCCCTCCCCTTGTTTACAGAACATAAGATGTACGATATAAGGTGCCCATACACACTCATGATGGGCATAATAGATAAATCCAGATACATGTACTATACACAGGATAGCAATATACCAATTAAATAGAATTAGATGAATAAATTGCCATGCTCTGCAAATAAAAATCTACAAGTTAAAATACAAACTGCACAGCTATTTGCATCTACTTTTAGTGTGCTCTCAGGAAAGTACTAATCACCTCTTCAAATCCTTACATTTCATCAAAAAACACCATAATTTACTATTCTTCTATCTTGTATGTGGGAACACATCTTTCAATATACTGTGATTATGCCAATTTTGGATGGGAAATCTACAGTTCTAGAATCTACTCTGTGGCACCACTGACAGCAACATTGTGCAGGATTCAGTGGGCTCAATACCACTTTCAGGTCACCAAGACACGTACAGCCCCAAACCTGCAGCACAAGATGCAATTCCACACTTTCTCATCCAAATTTTCCCCATTTCTACAAAATCCCTGCATACCTTTATCCCACAAGGAATATTTCCAAATTTATCTTTCCAAACTGCCTAAAGTATGGTGTATTTTTTTGCCTGGCTGGCCCACAATTATGAAGAAAATACATTACAAGAGAAGAGAAACAAAAAGGAAAAAAAATATTAGCAGGTGTGAGAAGAAAAGGGAAAATGTCAAAGTTGGTGTGAGAAGAGTGAAAAATAGAGATGAAAGAAGAAAACATGCCAAAGCAAGTCTGTAAGAAAAAAAAAATAAATAGGAAAGGGAAGAAAGGAGAAAAGATAAAACATGTTTACTACAAGATGATATATAAGACAAGACATATGATCCCCATTAGAATCCTCCATTCTGACTGTTGACAATTCACTATAATACAGCACCTTAAGTATCCATTATTTTTCAATCTGCTAAGGAGTAGATGTTGAGATGATAGATGCTGAAATATGGTATCAGCATTTCCCTACAGCCATGGAACTCACTATCAACAGAGATAAACCTGTGCCACGATACCTTCCTTATCAGAATATGGGCAATAAACAGCTTAAAATTACATCAGATTGAAAAGAGCATCCTTGTTGCAGCTCACTTACAGCAATCAGAAGAGCAGCACAAACAAGTTGGCACCAAAACAACCTTGCCTCTTAATAATCCGTTATTAGCTGTGTTCTAGGTATCACCATTTAAAAGGATGACTTCTCCTTGCTGACCTATGTCTGCTAAGATGCTGAGCTACAGATTTAAACATCAGCACTCTGGCCCAAGCTTACCCCTTCTTATACTCTGGGAATAGAGTGACAAGTTTGTGCAAATTTTGGTAATCAAGCCTTCTGAGGCCTGCAAATTATACCTAATGAGAAGTGCCTTGTTGTTGGTACCTAGGAGAATAAAAAACTGCTGTTGACAGCAAGAGATCTAATCTACAGCAACCATTTCCACGCTGAAGGAAACATGGTTAATTACAGAGTTTTATTTGTTTGTGAAAAATTCTAGGAGAGCAATAAAGGGAAAATTAAGGTTCATTAGCAAAAAACCTTCTTTATAGTGAGTTCTATCTGGGTATGTAATTGTCTTTCAGACAAAAATGGCAGACACCTTAGCTATTGGTCATTTTAACTGGAATGGATAAAAATCCTGTGGAAAGCAATGATACTCAACAAAATTCACTGAAAGCTTCAGAAATTCCAACTTGAGTCTTCAGTCTTAGAAGCAGGGTTCTACCGGTTGTCATGAAACCCCTAGAGAAAGACTATAATTCTGAATTCACAATAAACAATATACAGGACTTTTCCAGACTTTTTCAGGGAGGTACTGTATGAATTTATCCTTCACACAACATGTATTCACAAACTGCACTCAACATGGCTAATAGACCTAATAGGTCTTTCTTATCTCTCATTTACACACTAATATTCATGCAGCCTTTCATTTTATATTTCAGCTTCATTATCTGAAATTCCATTTATTGTGCTATACCAGTGCTGAATAGTTAAGAATTTGGGATAATTTTGAGAAATGCCAGTTTAGTTTTCTGTAAATGACCACTTTGATTTGCTAGCAAATTCCATGCTCTGTAGTTAACACTATGATAATAATTATCTTAATTTCTTGTACTATATTTTTTATTAAATGGTTGTCTCCTTTGTTTTTGTTCATCTCCCATAGTTAATGTAAGTAGTTCACTAGGAACCAGGATATCTTTGTTATCAACTTAACGTTTGTTCTCTGGGGCAAGTCCTATTATTTCCATGTGCTGTGCTTTCACTCGCTTGAACAATGCTGGCTGACATACTTCAAAGAAATCTGATAGGCTTATTTACTATAAGGCTGTCAGAAGTAGCAGATTTAGAACAAAATGCAGAAGCTGAACTGCAAATTAGACTTGAGAAGGTCCTCATTCCTTATCAGCTTAATTTTAATAAATTAAATTTATTCCCATTCTAAACAGGAATATACACAATTTTAAATACCACATCACTGGGTGTGTTAAAAAGCAGAGCAACAGATACAGATAGACTGATGTCATGGGCAGGATTTTTTTAAGTATCATCTCTTATAAAATGAAGAATTTGTCTTTCTACACACCCAAGCCTCAAAAGACTCTGCACAGCAAGGGCATCTCAAAGACTGTACTGCTTCTTGATACAGTTTCTTAGCATGACCTTCCTACTCATTCTTGTACCTTCAAATACACAAGATAATGTTAGTGGTGGGAAGCTAGTGTAAATTATTGTTGGTCAAATGGGCATTCATTTTGGGTTAAGACTTTCTGGTTTATAATCCAATCTTTTCAAAAAATCCCAATTCCCTATTATCTTCTTCCATGATTTCTGGGAGAAATAGTAGAACCCGTCGTCTTACTACAGTTCTTCTGCCCATCTTTTAACTATTTCGTGCTCTTCTGGTTATGAAAATGAGGAGATGGTCATCACAGCATGACTTGCTAGACGCTAGCTGGTAGCAACTTTGACAAATGATGATTTAAAATTTAAGACTGCTGGATGGTCAGCATATGAGAAACAAGTATGCTTTCTGTCCTGTCTCGAAAGATACTTTACTGCTCTCATCTATTGTAGAATCACACTCTATATTGTTATTTCAATTACAAATAATTAGTGTTTAATCAATGTCATCATAAACAGTCAAGCAAGTATCACAGACTATACTGAAGTTCACTGGATGATAGGTTTTAATAGCCATGGCTCATAAACAATAAAATATCTTCCCCTGATGTGACTAATAGCAATACTTCCTCATGATGCTTATTTGTCACATATGAACTCTCTGTAAACCATTTACCATTTGTTATAAATGAGACCAGATAAAATCCAAAGAACATGCAAAGGCACTGAAAGGACAAGGGCATTTTGTGCTCAGCAGCCAGCCAGCTGCATGCTTTTGCACAGAAACATATATGGACTCGCCTCTCCTTTGATTTGAAACAGACATTTACAAAACCCTGTCAATAAGGGTGGGAAAACTTTGAGAGTCTGATGAAATGGCTGTGTATATTAATCTCATGCTAGACAGTCCTTCTTATGCTCTGCAAGAATAACAACTCTTCTGGTTTCCCTGAAGGTGACTTTTACCCACAGGAGGAATGCCAAAATACTTAATTTCTATATACTCCAGCTTAGTAAAATTAGAATTAAAAAGTCCATGCAAAAAAAATAGCTCTGCCAGTGTTGTATATGGGCAAAACACTTTAAATGAATGCAGGCACTTGCCACTTTCACTTTCAGAAATCAATCAAAATATTACACAAGCTGCTGCACCTGGTTCTATCATTGAGGATACTGTTGCCATAGAAGAGTTATTCCTTAAACATATGTAATTACTTAACTTAGGGTAAGAAATCAGGGCATTGCATTACATGTACACTAGAATTCTAAGGAATCCTTGGTTTAGGTTTCTTTTCATTTGCATCCCCTCCCACCATCCCAAATATTTAGTATTGACTTATTTCTGATAGGGACTTGAAGAAATGCCACTTAATTTCCTGTATTCTTTCAATTTCTCTAGGATGACTTATGGTTAAAAGAATATTTTTTACATGAGAATCCAAGTACTGTCATTTGAGTAGGAAAAAAGGCCTTAGTACATACACTGAACAGGAGCAGATTCAAATCCTAGGCTACTGATTTCTTCTGTAAAAATAAGTATAGCTTCCATAATACTACATGCATTAGTAAAAAGTTAAGGATGACATTTCCAAAAGCCCAGGTATTCTAGAAAACCTCTAAAGCTTTCAAATCCTTTCACCATCATCTCAGAACTGAGAAAGAATACAGAGCTAGTGAAGCTCTAGGAAACTCTCCCCCTTTTTTGTTTACCTTAGGGAAAAGCCTAGCATGGTGTGCTGACAGGGGAAAAAAAACTACCAAGGTCCAGTTTGACCTCTGCTATGGCATAATTCAAAGTCCTCAAAATCCAAAGGTCTTGAATGAGGGCAGTGGAATGTGGATAAGCTTTCCTAAACTGCTTTGTGAAACCTGCAGCAGTCTGACATGATGGACTGCATTGTGTGCATATCAATAAGCAAGCTTGGGTCTCTATCTGTGCCCATTGGGTGTGCAGAGAGGTACATTTAAGGTACACCTTTGAGCAATAGAGGGTAATCACCAGTGCTTGAAACTGGCTGCTTTTTACTGATAAGCAGTACATTGAGCTGAATATATTTCAAACATGCATACTAGTACTTTCTGCAGAGAGAAAATGATCCTAGTAGAAGACATATCCAGCTCAGAAAGATGCAACAAAGCTGGAGAGAAGGCACAGAAAAGGGAAAAATGATGAAGGTTTATGTGCATGGAGAAATTATATGGACTAAGATTCTTCAACTTGGAAGAAACATTTAGGATGATTTACAACAGAAAACACAATGCTGTGAAAGGCACAGAGAAGCTGAATAGGGAAAAATAAGTCACTATTTCACAACAAGGAAGAGACACTAGATTAGTAAACCAAAGGTTTATGATGAAGAAAAGGAAAGACTTTTTTTCACATAATTAATGATTACAGTTGTGATAGCCATTTTGCAGGATTCCACAAGCATAAATGGATTGAAAATGTCATGAGGCCAATTCACAGAAGAAAATTCCACTGATGATTTAAACTCGAAGACATGAATGTAAATAAACCTCTGACCTTGGAAGATTTTCTGGGACATGTGAATGTATTTCACGAAAAGAATTAATATATTTATACACTGGCTTTATACTTTTTCTCATTATAATATTTAAATTTTTATTTTAACATATGACCATGACTGGATATGATCAGGAACATCCAGCCGTGTATTAGAGTTAATTAACACTAGCAAAGATTTTCCTTTAGCTCATGTAGCAGATGAAAACGTATCCTTCCATTATATCCTTAAACACTACTGTGGACTTTCAAGTCATCATTGTGTAGTATACACTTTGGCATAATGCACAACATGACATACTTAAAGGACCACAGTTCTGCAAAGTGTTCCTTAAAATACAATATAAATCAAATGATGTGAATGTCAGATCATGTCAGAATTCTGACTTTGTTCTGCACTTTTGGACTGACATTCACTCACTGCAGTTTTAACAGTATCTAAGAGTTAAGAGTAAACTACTAGCGTGCCCTAGCATGAGAATGCATTTTCCATGCCAGGCTGTTGTTATAATGCTGACAGAGTATTATAAACATAAAAGCAAAGTCATCTTCATAAAAAGCTAAAAAGAATAAATTTGTGGCTCAAAGAGAAATACACTAGTTGTGGTCTGTAGAGCACAAAGGGTCTATAGGACATTTCTTGGTTGTCTAGGGAAAACAGTTGCATCACAAAATTCTCCCTCTGTCTCATTTCCAACTACAGAAGTGCAATAAAAAGAAAGATACAAATGTACACAATGTACTTTTCCTTGCAAGCCACTGATATTGCTGTTGCCAGGATGTTGCGGGTTGAGAATCAGTGGAGAGATGTCCCAAAAGATAATGTATCTTTAAAGCATTTTGGAATCCCTGTCATAAATAATGTATGTAACAGCATGTGAAATAATATGACTAAAACCTAAAAGGCACAGTTCAGGAGTTATCAGCTCAGCTGGATTCAAAGTTAAACCTTTAGACCTGAATAACTCAAGCTGAACTCCAGATCTAAGCATAACCTCTTATGTACAATTCAAACAGTTAATTTTTAGCATAAGTGTTTTCAGTACTGTGTGAAAATGACTGTCTAGTACAAGGTATGTCCATCCCAAGATAAATAACCTAAAGTACAGGGCTTCTGTTATCTAAGCACCCTCCCAGTAATCACATTTTTTGAGCAGTGCTGTTATGGAACTCTCATATCCACTGTTGTTTTTGTATACCAAGATAAATGAAGAGTGACTTTTGCATAAACAAACAAGTTACAGATTAATAAATCTGCAGAAAACTACTACACCTGTAAGTACTGTACATTTGGTAAAGTTAAGTGCCATCCCACCCATTTGATGTGGAGAATTCAGGTATGTAAAGCAAATCACACATCTATATGTCACAAGAAGAGCCTTTCAGTTTCATTACTTACCCAGGAGACCAAGTTACGCATCCAGCTCTGAGCAAAAATACTACAGTTGTTGGTAGAAAACAGGCGTCGCGAAGTTCCACTCAAAGATACACTGATAGCTAACAACCAGTAGGTTAAAAAAAAAAATATATCTAAATTTAGTTGTGTTTCCTTTCATTAGTGTCATTCACTCATCCAATATGCAGCCATCAGGAGCTGCTGAGTACAGTGGAATTTGGCAGACACTTGTGTGATCAGGACCCAACTCTGCATAACAGCCATACGGATAATGTCTCAGGCTGGCAGCCATGGCACATAACACAGATACCAGCACCCTTCCCCTCCATTCCACAGGTTGTAGAACTGCCTGCCTCTAAGAGCTGTTTTCTGGCATGATGGGGGTTAGCTATGTTTATGATACCCTTCAAAATTTTCAGTTGCAGGGATTGCAAAAGGGTTAATTAAATGCAAAGAGAACAAAGAACTCACAGTCTCTTACAGCCTATTAAAAGAGTGGATCTGTGCATATGCAAATAAATAATAATACAGTCACATAAATATAATGGATTTCTCTCCCCCATCTAGAGTTCTTTCCCTCCTGCAATTATTTCTGAGAGAACGGAAATTGTAAGTAGCTTAATCCACTAAATAATTTTGAGAAAATTATTTCAGAAGTGCCACAGTGCAGCTTGGGGGCTTTTCCTGGTCATTCAGTGCTCTGATGATTAGCTCGGAGCAAATTTTTACAAGTATGCTCACCAGGGCAAAAACCTTGGAGCAGATTCTCCTGGAAGGCATGCTAAGGCACATGAAAAACAGCCAGGTGCTTGGTGGCAGCCAGCATGGCTTCACTAGGGGGAAATCCTGACTGACCAATTTGGTGGCCTTCAACTATGGGGCTAGGAACTGATGGACAGGGGTAGAGCAGTTGATNATGCTAAGGCACATGAAAAACAGCCAGGTGCTTGGTGGCAGCCAGCATGGCTTCACTAAGGGGAAATCCTGCCTGACAAATTTGGTGGTTTTCTACGATGGGGCTACGGAACTGATGGACAGAGGTAGAGCAGTTGACGTCATCTACCTGGACTTGTGCAAAGCGTTCGACACTGTCCCACATGACATCCTTGTCTCTAAATTGGAGAGACATCAATTTGATAGGTGGGGCACTCGGTGGATAAAGAACTGGTTGGATGGACGCATGCAAAGAGTTGTGGTCAATGGGTCAGTGTCCAGCTGGAGTCCAGTGACGAGTGGTGTCCCTCACGGATCAGTGTTGGGACCATCTTTGTTGCTGACATGGACAGTGGGATTGAGTGCGCCCTCAGCAAGTTTGCCAATGACACCAAGCTGCGTGGTTCAGTGGATACGATGGAGGGAAGGAATGCCATCCAGAGGGACCCTGACACGCTTGTGAGGTGGGCTGATGCCAACCTCATGAAGTTTAACCATNGGTGGGCTGAACCTCATGAAGTTTAACCATGACAAGTGCAAGGTCCTACACCTGCGTCAGAGCAATCCCAGGCACAGCTACAGGTTGGGCAAAGAGGAGATTCAGAGCAGCCCTGAGGAGAAGGACTTGGGGGTGGTGGTCGATGAGAAAATGAACATGAGTCAGCTTCAGTGTGAGCTTGCAGTCCAGAAAGCCAACTGTATCTTGGGCTGCATCAAAAGAAGCGTGACCAGCACGTCGGAGGAGGTGATCCTGCCCCTCTACTCTGCTCTCATGAGACCTCACCTGGAGCATTGTGTGCAGTTCTGGTGTCCTCAACAGAAAAAAGACATGGAGCCATTGGAACAAGTCCAGAGGAGGGCCACAAGGATGATCAGGGGACTGGAGCATCTCCCATATGAAGACAGGCTGAGAAAGTTGGGGCTGTTCAGCCTGGAGAAGAGAAGGCTGCGTGGAGACCTCATAGCAGCCTTCCAGTATCTGAAGGGGGCCTATAGGGATGCTGGGGAGGGACTCTTCCTTAGGGACTGTAGAGACAGGACAAGGGGTAATGGGCTCAAACTTAAACAGGGGAGGTTTAGATTGGATGTAAGGAAGCAGTTGTTTACTGTTGGGGTGTTGAGGCACTGGAATGGGTTGCCCAAGGAGGTTGTGAGTGCTCCATCTCTGGCAGTGTTCAAGGCCAGGTTGGATGAAACTTTGGGTGTCATGGTTTAGTGTGGGGTGTCCTTGCTTACAGCAGGGGGGTTGGAACTAGATGATCTTAAGGTCCTTTCCAACCCTAACTATTCTATGATTCTGTGAATGATGAAAGCAGAACGCAAATCACATTTGATTTTTAGCAGCACAACGCTTTGGACTAGGAGTGCAGAGATGCTGAAGGCCACAATATAAGTGTTTGAAAGATCTGGGGTTGTGACATGGAACAATCAAAGCTGCAGTTGCCCATAATGGACTAGCTAATCTAGTCCATTCAGGACTAGATTCAGCTCAGGATCAAGATGCCAGGCCTGGATTGTGTGGAAGCCAAGGAGAGCAGTAAGCACTGCATGTCGGAAAAGAAGGACACTGGAAATACTGCCAAGCAAACCCAGGTTGGGACAGCACAGATCAGAGAACAGCCTTGGCAGAGTTGTAGAGTACCCATGCACAGCGCCTGGACAGAGCCAACAGTGCTCAAACTTTTTACTTACAAAAAGACAACAACAAATCCATCAGTTTTAGTTTCTTCTGAGCATCTCAAAGCCATTTATCTTTCTAACCAAGGCATCAAGGAAAAACTACCTAGTTTCAATTATTTCCTTCCAAAAAATGGTAGACAATAGAGAAGAGCTTTCGAAACACCTGTATAGAACACACTAATCCTCTACTCCATTACCAATGGTGCCCCATGGAAATGCAACAGTGAAACTGTTCTGATGGAAGAAATGTGCTGCCTTAGTCAGAACGTGATTCTTTTACCCAGTAGATTTCTATCAGATCTACTAATCCCCTCACTTTCTTACACCTCAAAATACCTTAGCCGACACATAAAATCTACTATATAGTCAATATTTTGATTGTTTTTATAACAAAGGGAATAACTTGCACAATACATCACTTTGAAGAAAAGCCATCATAAGCCATTTCACAGAAGCCAACATATGTTATTATTTGTAATGAATTTCATTAAGATGAAGAAGCAGTTTTGATTTTTATGAGGCCCCTATCATTTCAGTCTGGAAAGTACAACAATTTCCACTTAGGAAAGGAAGCAGGTGCTTCCACATAAGGTATATGAGCTGTAAAAATATGTTGAAAACCACCTACAAGCATATTGAAGTGTTTCTGAAAATGTTTAAACATTTTATGCCAAATATCATGATCTCTGGCTGGAATGAAAGACCAGAGTGCTTGTGAGTGGGATGAGTGACTTTCTTTGGCCATTTCAGCAATGGCTTTCAGATGTCAAGAATTTTCTCTCCCTGCACTTTTATGTATGTCAGCAATGATGCCTCTGTATCGTATATATACTACAGTATTGCAAGATAGTCAGGAGAGGTTATTCAGAAAGACTACAGATGATTTGGGTTCCCATCAGGCTTCACATCACCTGAGAACAGTGTGCAAACATTCAAGGAAGAGGCAGAGAACAAATGTGTCCAAGGAAAGAGTTTAACCTTGATTCTTGTCATGCTTGGAGTTATCCAGCTTCATTCTGTTAATAGGGAAGGATGTCTGTATGGTTACCCAAGGGTCTTATTAGGAAATGACTGGTTCCATTCTGCTTATACTTCTTTCCTTCAGCAAATACATGCAATACTATCATATTGCATTATGGTCTGTGTCCATTATCTGATTTATTCAATCACAGAACCAACTAGGTTAGAAAAGATCTTTAAGATCATCAAGTCCAACCTTAACCCAGGACTGCCAAGTCCACCAATAAACCAAGTCACTAAGGGCCTCATCTACATGTTTTTTGGACACTTCCAGGGACAGCGATTCCACCACTTCCATGGGCAACCTGTTCCAATGCCTGATCACCCTTTCAGTGAAGAAATTTTTCCTAATATCCAGTCTAAACCACCTCCAGTGCAGTTTATAGGACACCTTGTGATATCACCTGTTACTTGGGAAAAGAGACCAATCACTTCCTCTCTCCCTTCTCCTTTCAGGTAGGAGGCTCAATTACTGAGTTAAACCATCACCAATCGAAAACAGTTGCTTATCAGAAAAAAAATGTAGCCACTGATGCAAGATAGGTGTTAGTCTTGTTCCTTTAACTGGAGTGGTAAGAAGGCAATACCTTACCATATACAACCCACACTACACATTTCAGCAACTGCTTGAAGGAGATTATTAGTTGAAGGTGAGGTTTACCTTAGCAGAGTTGGTGCAGCAACCTCTCAGATGGACTTCGACTCATTTTAAGTCAAGAGCGATCAGCAAGAGTCTGTTCCAGAGGGCATCTGATTCCTACAAGTTCTCTGACTGAAGAAAGATCCACATCAATGGTATCATGTTGGGAAGCAATAAATCTAATAAAACTATAAGTAGCCTTTTTCATCTCCTATTTTGATAGATAAATTAGCAAGTGGTAAAATTCATTTGACAGACTGAATGCTTCTGTAAGAAACAGACAGTGTAAGTGCATGTGCTAAAATGGATTTTTAAATGTATGTTGGCCTGAGGGAAACAGCTTTGCTCACATCTCCCTGCCTCTTAAAGTAGCTGCTCATTGAACAGTGAGGGGGGAAAATACCCTACGTCCGGGGATGTGTTAAAAATCTGCAGCCTCATCAAAACATTCAGGTGCATCTTTTGTCACTGTGATGGGTACAGTTTATCTCAGCTTACAGTAAATTAANACAGCTTTGCTCACATCTTTGTAAACATTCTCTCCCTGCCTCTTAAAGTAGCTGCTCATTGAACAGTGAGGGGGGAAAATACCCTACGTCCGGGGATGTGTTAAAAATCTGCAGCCTCATCAAAACATTCAGGTGCATCTTTTGTCACTGTGATGGGTACAGCTTATCTCAGCTTACAGTAAATTAAAGCTGATTCCAGCAGCTGAGACCACACTGTGTCAAAGAAGTAGGTGTGCAATAGTGCAGAAGATACAATTGGAATAGCCATCACCAACAACATTTCATCAGCTAACAAATAATTCCTCTGATCTCCATCCTCACTTTTAATTTATTCCAAAGCATCATCTATTGAGGGATATCATTAGATATCCTCATGACTTTGATATTTCATACTTGAAATGGAACTTCAATTTTTTATCCATGAACATGTTGTAGTGAGAGGGACAGAGCTACCATAGAGCTATGAAGGAATATCTCATCTGTTACAGTACTTTCCCCTGTAAATTAGTAATGAATCAATGACATGGAGTGACAGTAGGAGAAAAATTCAATCATTTTTAATTGGTCTCTAATTAGCACAAAAACAGAACAGTAGGTACACAACCATCTCTACATTAACATAATACATTCCTATAGGCAAACAAGGTAAAGGTACTTCAAGACACAAAAGACATCTCCTTAAAAATCTCCTGACAGGAAGACAGGCAGAGAGAACTCATGGCTTCTTTTGATATTTTTGTGTAAATGATCAATCACTCTCTCTGTTGAAAATGTGACCAATTTTCCATTTGAATATCTCTAGATTCAGCTTTTAGTTATTGGTTTCATTACATATTCCTCTGCAGATTAAAGATCCCATAAGTGCTTTGTATTTTCTTTCTGTGAACACACATTTATACAGCTACCAGGTAACCTCAATTTTCCTTTACTAAGGTATCTTTTAAAAGTCATAGAGCGGTGCTTCAGATAATATAACTGGGGACACTTTCAGGTAGTTATTTTATTTTGTACCTACTTTTTCTCTGAGATTTCAGATGCTCCAAGAGTTGTGTATGCAGACTCTGCACGTGAACTAGGCAGGAATTTGCTCAAAGTATGGACCTACAGATCTGCAAAGCCACACTGCACTTTCAAAAGAAGAAGAACTTTACCTTAGGTCTTCCTCAGATCCCCCTTCAGAAAATGGTATTCTTCCCCTCAAAATCTTTTTCTAGGCTCAACAGAGTACTGTATTTTTCCATTACATCTTCATTCCTCCTGTGCGCTTTCAATAGCTGCAATATTATATCCTAGAAGTGGCTACAGGTACCTACAATTTGAAAGGTACTTCCTACACAGTGGTAGCTACTAGAGATTACTGGGGCTTTTTTCAGGAAAATTTGTATTAATTAATTTTTTATTAAAAGTAAATGTCTGTCAGGAAAAGCAGTGAAAATAAAAAGTTCAAGTTTTACTTTTGACCTTGAGATTGCAATTTGCATGTTTTCCAGAGCCACAGTAGCAGTCTGAAACCACACATGCTTTACAGTTAGCCATGCCAGCAATGATGAATCTGGCAATCAGAGGGAATACTTAAAGCTGTCAGTTTGAATTAAGGCTATATTTGTCCTTCAAAATGCTGCTGATAATAATGACTTCTTCAAAGAGTCAATAACTCCTTAAAAAGAAAAATGGAATCAAAGTCTGATTTTTATTTATCACAAAGTATCTTCCACTCTGTCTTCTCTGTTCAGGTGAAGGTAGTAGCACCATGGTTAGGAACCTATGACTTGAATATACGTGGAACAAAAGGCACCAATTTTAAGAAGTCATTGAGCCCTAAACGAGTACACTACATTGCAAGACCTTTAAGCACAGGCTTAAAGTTCAGCATGTACTTGTGCATTGTGCTTAGTGGAGGAAAAAGATCTTTGTGATACCATCACCATTTTCAGAGTAAAACTGTGTTCTTCAAACCACATGAAACTTTCCCATCTACTCTGTGTGGTTGCACTAATTGGCATTCCACAACCTCCTTCTTTCCCTTCCCAAATGGTTCCACATCAGAATACATCTTCCACTTAGATTCTTCTCACAGAAGAAAAGCAAGCAGAGGAAAACACGATAGCTGCATAGGTGTTTTTTACTACATATATCTAAAGAATGAAAAAGCAATTTTATTTAAAATGCTTGCAGCATTAAGGATCAGTAATTTATCAAGAACTGAAATAATTTTAAGTACTTTGGAAACAACTATCTGTTGTAAGAATATGTGGATGGTGTGGAGACATCTTGACTAATGTGATTTGCAATACATCTTGATCAAATTGAAGTGACATCAATATTGGTACAGAGTGCTAGATTGTCACCTCCAGAACAGGAAGTCCACAAAATAGATACAACTTGGATTATAAAGGAGAGATTTCTAGAGATTCCTGCAAACATATTACACTGTGAGAGACATTTTCCAGAAAGGAGACCGAGTTTTTTTCACTTTTCATGTGAGGTTGTCATTAAAATGTCAGAAAACTAATCATGTGCTTTTTGAAGTGGCCTAGCTGCTTGTCTACAGCCAAATACAATTATTTCCACTAGAAACTGGAAAAAGTCAGCCAATGTTACACAAAATAAATGATAACTTGATAACTCTCTATCACTATGGAAGTGACCTGGCATCTATCTCCTTTCTTCTACAATTTCCATTACTTCTTCCATTACTTCTTTCTTGTGCTTTGACCATTAGCAGAACCTGCTGAACACAGATTGTACAGATAAATAATGAACTGAAAGAACAATAATTGCCTCCATGTGGAAACCTAGGGCACATATACATCAGGTTACCAGGTCGAAAATTACATCTATTAAGCCAAATAAATTACTTGTGCACCATACTTGAGGTAATCCATAAAGGAATTTACTTCTGCTTTTGTGCCAACTGGTGTTAATTTAGATAATGGTAATTGATGATTTTCCACATCAAATGATTGAAATAAATCCATAAACTGTTATCCTATCAGTCAGCCCTTCTCAATTAAAGAAAGAACAGCAATTAAAAGAACACTCAATTAAAGAAAGAACAGCATTAATCATTGTGAGTCAGGCTTCCCTAGCTTCCCAAGCTTCTCCACCTACCACTGAACTGATAAGAGGGATCAAGAGGTCACCATCTGAAATTTACCTGGAGCTCTCAATAGAGTTGTTACCACTATTGCACCCACTGATAACAGTTTGTATGGTTTCATTCCAGCCAGCACACTGTAAACGTATTTCACTAATACAATAACCTTGGCTTATTTCCATACGGTGGGTAATTGCCGTGTACTAAGTGATAAATTAAAAAGATTAACCGAAGTACTAACTACAATAAAACCAGCTAATTTAAGAATTTCAGCTCTATATTATCTTCTCTTTATTGAAATTGAACTTAAAAATCCTCCCTCTGCTTCAAGTAATGATAAAATGTTAGATAAAGATAGGTTTCTTTATTCTGTATTCATTGACAAATAAAAATTTATCCTCTAATTCTGCAGCTCAAATACTGTTTTCTTTGATTGCAATCCCACACTTGTATATGTATTGTAGCCTAAGTGAAGAACTGTCCCCACAGCAGTAGTTGACTCCTGCAGGTTAGAAGGCAGAGAAGCTATCAGCATGTCAACAAAGGCAGAAGAAATTCCTGGTGTCATGTGGAAAAAGGGAACAGACCACTAAGGCTCCATAAACACTGTAGTTTATAGAGTTTTTATCATTATCTATAAGCCTTTCAAAGCCTATTGAAAAGCTGTAATTAAATAATAATAAAAAATCCTTCAGTTAACCAACAACTCATTAAATCCTCTTCAAGCAATCCATCCCATCTGCATCACTCCCTAAATAAATAGCATGTGTCTATGGTCAACAGATTCAGGCTCTTTGATCCTGGAAAGTGGAGACCATTACAAAATAGAGTTTGAAACCCAAACCCTGCACCTCTTGTCATCCACACAGGCCCTTTTGCACCTCAGTGTCTCTTCAACTGTAGGTGGTGAAATCCCCCATTATAATTCAGGATATTTGAAAGATAGAAAGTGAGAGAAACATCCAGCCATGCAGGATGCATGCTCTTTGCCAGAAGGGAGATTTAGGAGGAGGCTGTGCAGTTGCTGCTCATTGAAATCAAAAAAAAGGTTTGTAACATGCTATCTTGATAAACACTGCAATTAGTGCTCCTCACTAGGTCCTACACCTGGGTCAGAGCAATCCCAGGCACAGCTACAGGTTGGGCAAAGAAGAGATTCAGAGCAGCCCTGAGGAGAAGGACTTGGGGGTGGTGGTCGATGAAGCATGTTAGTG